>CAUYQV010118962.1:0-13584 GCA_963574575.1 Galagoides demidoff
TTTTTTTTTTGAGACGGAGCCTCAAGCTATCCCCCTGGGTAGAGTGCCATGGCATCACAGCTCATAGCAACCTCCAACTCCTGGGCTCAAGCGAGTCTCCTGCCTCCGCCTCCAAGTAGCTGGAACCACAGGCGCCCGCCACAACGCCCGGCCATTTTTTGGTTGCAGCCATCATTGTTGTTTGGCGGGCCCGGGCTGGGGATTTGAACCCGCCACCTGAGGTGTACGTGGCTGGCACCTTAGCCGATTGAGCCACAGACGCCGAGCCAGAGGCACAATCTTGTTTCTGAAAATTGCGGTTCATGAAAACCATCTTCAAGCTGAGCATAATTATTGCCATAGAATTTGGCTCCTTCCTCGGTACATTTATATTTATTTATTACAAGAGACTTTTTGTCAGTCAAATATAAATTCGGCCACAAGTTGGCAGGTATGTGCAGGTGGGGAACATGGCTCTCCACACACCTGTCGGCCAACCTCAATTCAGAAGGGTCATACCCAGCGCACTTCCTATATCGAGATTCTGCTCAGGTTCAAAAAGGGAGTAGAAACAGATAGAGCTTTGCCTTGTGGTGAATCCAAATATATGTAAAATATATTTCCCCTTGGAGATTTAAGTTTTATTGTGTGTAGCAAAGAGAATGGGAGTTTTAGTGCCTTTCCTCACCAAGTTCTCCTATTAAATTGTTTAAGTTACATATGAGAAAAATAAAGTTAAGGAAACGCAATATAAATAACTGAATGGTAGAGCATGCCTAATAAACACCTCTAAATCAGAAGGGCTCATAAAAATAACATTTTCAATCTTTTACTAAAAATATTAATGTGAAAACACTTAAAAGATTAATATGCACAGTGCTGCCCTTTTTCCTGTCAGGAAGCTGCCAGTGTTTCACTGATAGTCTCAGCCAACTTTTAACACATGCTACGGGTTATGGAAAGCACAGAGTTTCTTCCCGATTTGTGTAAGAGGCGATGAGATCAGAAGATCAGAGAGAGACTAAGTCACCTCAGTGTGAAATCTCACATTACAGGTTTAGGATTGTACTTTTTTGAATTTTTTTACACAATGCATCTTATTTTATCCTACCTAGCCCAGAGACCTGGCTTTAACTTTTTTATGCTGCTTTCTGCCATCTCAGGGTCAAGTAGCTTCCTTGGTAAGTCTGGCATTCAATGCCTCTCTTCCACTTAGGAAGTAAATGACTTTCTTCCTAAAATCTGCCCTCAGGCAGAAGCCATTTAGATTATGGGGGTTTCAGGCAATCTTCCTCCTCCCACAAACTGCTGTCTAGCAATCAGACATTCCTCAGGCACTAAGTCAGATGGTATATAACAGGGGTCCTCAAACTTTTTAAACAGGGGGCCAGTTCACTGTCCCTCAGACTTTTGGAGGGCCAGACTATAGTTTAAAAAAAAAACCAAAAAACTATGAACAAATTCCTATGCACACTGCACATATCTTATTTTGAAGTAAAAAAAAAAAAAAACAGGAACAAATACAATATTTAAAATGAAGAATAAGTAAAGTTACATCAACAAACTTTCCCCTGTCAATGGGAACTAAGGGCCTGCTTTCGGCTAATGAGATGATCAATGTCTGGTTCCATATTTGAAGTCACTGCTAGTCCTAACAAGTGATGTGAGTGTGCATCAGTTAGTCTAGATTTGGTTGGAGATTTCAGATGTTTCATTCTGGAAAAAGTCTGTTCACAGACGTGAGTGCTGCCAAAGATGGTTGCCATTTTTTTTTTTTTTTTTTTTTTAGACGGAGCCTCAAGCTATCCCGCTGGGTAGAGTGCCATGGCATCACAGCTCATAGCAACCTCCAACTCCTGGGCTCAAGTGAGTCTCCTGCCTCCGCCTCCCAAGTAGCTGGGACCACAGGTGCCCGCCACAACGCCCGGCCATTTTTTGGTTGCAGCCATCACTGTTGTTTGGCGGGCCCGGGCTGGGGATTCGAACCCGCCACCTTAGGTGTACGTGGCTGGCGCCTTAGCCGATTGAGCCACAGGCGCCGAGCCCATTAGGTTGTTTATTTGAAACTTTTCTACTTTTCTGATATAGTTGTTTATTGCTATACTTTTACTGCTGCTGCTTTTACTGTATCTTATAGGCTTTGATGTGTTTCCACTTTTATTTGTTTTAGGAAATTTAAGGGCATGGTGGTGTTTAGGTTTCCCATGTTTAGGAAACCACCCCACTGGTCATGGTGGTTCATGCCTGTAATCCTAGCACTCTGGGAGGCTGAGGTGGATGGATTGCTTGAGCTCAGGAGTTCTAGACCAGCCTCAGCAAGAATAAGACCCTGTCTCTTAAAAAACATATAATAGCTGGGCTTTGTGGCAGGTACCTGTAGTCCCTGTTACTTAGGAGGCTGAGGCAAGAGAATTGCTTCAGCTCAGGAGTTTGAGTTGCTGTGAGCTATGATGCCAGGACTATCAACAGAAATTTATTAAACAGTTTTGGAGGCTCAGCACCTGTGGCTCAAGTGGCTAAGGCACCAGCCACATACACCTAAGGTGGCGGGTTCAAATCCAGCCTGGCCCACCAAAACAACAATGATAATTACAACCAAAAAAAAAAAAAACTGTTTTGGAGACCAGAGGGTCCCATATCAAGGCACCCCCAGATTTGGGTTCTGGTGAGGGGCCTACTTGCTGGCTTATAGATGGCTGTTGGGCCGTCAAATGACCTTTTCTTTGTGTGGCTGCAGGAAGAGTAAGCCCTCCTCCTATCAGGACACAGTCCAAATAGGGCCTACTCTTATGACCTCATTTAACCTTAATTACCATCCAAAGGTAGTCATGTTGGGTCAGTGCTTCCACATGAATTGAGGATAATACATTTCAGTCCATTATAACAAGTAAATATTAAAAGGTATCATGTGTGGCTCAGCACCTGTAGCTCAGTGTTTAAGGGCGCTGGCTACATACACCAGAGCTGGAGGGTTCAAATCCAGCCCAGGCCTGCCAAACAACAATGCGAACTACAACCAAAAAAAAAAAAAAAAAAGGTTGGGCATTGTGGCAGGCACCTGTAGTCCCAGCTACTTGGGAGGCTAAGGCAAGAGAACTGCTTAAGACTAAGAGTCAGAGGTTGCTGCGAGCTATGATTCCACAGCTCTCTACTGAGGGTAACATAATAAGACTCTGTCTAAAAAATAAAAAGGTATAATGTGTATAGTAATGTGAATTTTAAAAGCATTAGATAAATGTTGTTGCTTTCTATCCCTCAAGGATTGGCCCTGACTCCAGATAAAACCCAGGGGCTCTGTGAGTAGCCAGGGATTTACAGCCAGTGGTTTGGTTTGTGCATCTCTATCAGTTGTGAAGTTCTTCAAGTAGCTTGTTGAGAAGAATAAAATACAGACTCTGCAAACAATGTACATTTTTATAAATTAGCACAAACTGTAGGTTATCTCTGTGACAGTGTAGCTCTTGCTTACTGCTCTCTTCCAGGATAGAAAGGCTTGAAGCTAAACTGCTACCCAGGGCACTACCTAGAAGCTGTGTCCCAGGGGTGGGTCTCCAGTCTGAGAGCACACTTGTGTGCAGCTGGGAAAGACCTGTCTTCTGTCAGGGAGTCTCCAGTCTTTGTGCCGTAGCTCTAGACCTATAGCTTCCCCTCTGGGGAACTGTTTTTAACCAGTCATGTTTCTTTTTTTAAGGTTACTTTTGTTTTTTTCTTATTACAAAAGCAATGGATGTTCTTTGCAGAAAAGTGAAGACAGTTAAAACTCCTATTTTTATCAGCATCAGGGTCAGATAAAGTCATAAAATTGCTTCTTGCTCTGCTCTGTAAAGTGACTAACACAGCCTTAAATGTAGTAAATATCATAGTTGCTGGAATTCTTCTCAAAGAGTGGGCAGAGGAAGAAACCCCAGGGAACATGTTGGAATAACAACTGAAGATCCTAAATTTTGCTCTGGAAGGGTGTTTTTGTCTGACACAGCTTTTCTTTTGCTAAGGAATGGAATGGGATTAAGGAAGGAGCTGGATTGCTCTGCCTTCACATTGGAGAAGCTCAAAGTTTAGAATATACTTTTGGAAGAATGTTGGTTTGAAGGGCACCAGATTATAAAGGCTCCTTGGGGTACCCATTTGTCTTCTCTGGTTCTGATTCCAAACTCACAGCATCATTTTAATAGTTCTATGAGTTTTATTAAATTAGTACATGCTGCTTCTATTAAAAAATTCAAATAAAACAAAAACTGATACCATAAATAAAACTAACCACCATTAACTATTAAAACTTTTTATTTGGAAATAATTTCCATTTAGAGATAAGTTACAAAAATCAAAAGGCCCTTTCTGAATTCTGTTCTGAATAATTTACCTCATTTATCATTCTCATGTATCACTCTCTCTCTTACTCTCCGTGCATGTGTGTATGTGTATGGAATAAACAACAGAAATTTATGTCTCACAGTTCTTGGGGGCTGGGAGTCCAAGATGAAGGTACCACCTAATGAGGGCCCCTAACATCAGTACATTTAAAGTTAGTTTCACCCTTATTCAATTTTGTCAGTGGACATGATAATTGCTTCTTCTAGTCAGGATTCAGTCTTGGGTCAGGTATTGCATTTGGTGTTCCTATCTCTTTAGCACCCTTTCATCTAGAGCATTTTCTCATCTTTGTCTTTTATGACATTCACACTTTGAGATAATACACTTCTACACCTCTAGCTTGAAATTCCTCCTTTTGAGTTTGTCTTTGTGATTAGGTCAGGGGAAACACTGCATGGATGATGCAGTGGACAGAGTCCAGGTGCCAGGTACCAGAGCCAGGGACACAAGATGGCTGCCAGTCCCCCTTATTGAGGTTCATTTTGATCATCTGGAGTGTGGCCCAAGCTGTTCATTGCACTTCATATAACTACTGTGTTTTTTTTCTCCCTGGAGCCTTAAGCAGTCTACAAGGAGATGTTCTAAGACTGGACAAATATATATATATATATTTATATATATTTTATCAAAAACATTTTCCTCCAAGAGTTAGCATTTGTTAGTTTGTCCCTGTTTGAACCAATCTGGATTATAGGCTGCTTGCAAAATGATACTATTCTGACTACAGCACTCCTTCCATCTTCAGCATTCTGTTGTGAGCAAGAGCCCTGTCTTTTTCCCCATTTATCTTTGTGGACTGATTCCTGTTTTTAAATGTTTTAAATTTAATTACTATGTTTAATTATGTTTGTGCTCACACCATCCCAGATTTAGCCAGTGGGAGCCCCTCAAACGGCTCCTGTGACCTATGGTATGCCTATCACTTTCTGAACCACTTCTTGCTTTCTGAAATAAGATGCTCAGACTCCTTATTTTTTCCCTGCCCCATCCCTGGTATCATTCAGAATTTCTAAGGAGCCCTTGTTTCTTTTAGCATGGAGTGGCATCAAAGTGTGCTAGGCGTGCTTATTGCCATGACATTGTCTTTGCTTCTTGGCCTTTTCAATGGATAGAACTAGGAATACATGTATGTATGCATATACACTCAGAAATATGTGTTCACACATCTACATGTTTACACACATGTATATAAACATATGAACATCCTTATAGAAATCACATTCATACCAGTAGACCTCTGCAAGTTCTATACCATATTTGTATGCCCTTTCTTGAACAGTGAGAACTCTGGCTCCTGACAAAATCAACACATTTACTCATTTGCTCATTCCTATAATACATTTAAAATAGTTTATTATTGATTGAACTACAGTTATCATACATACTTGACTCAGGATTACCCCCTCTTTCCCCACGTTATTAATTTTTGATTAACATCCTTTAGATTTCTCATTATATATATGTATAAATAACTAAATGCAGTTTTATTAAGTTTTAATTTTAATGTACCTACTGTTCTATAACCTGACTTTTGTTTTTGCCTAATAACATATTAACATCTTTCCATAAGATTTCATCCAACACTTTTTGTCCACAAGGAAATCCATAGAATATGTTGTAATGGTTGCAGAATAACGCCATAATTCCCTGTTACTGCACTTTGATTTTAAAAGGCATCCAGTATTTCGCTATAATATATAAAGCTGGCATCAACACATTTGTAACTAAATCTTAATTATTTCTTTAGGATAGAAGTGGAATTACTGGTCAAAGGGTATGTATATTTTTATGTCTTTCTGAATGGCTGTATTTATGCTCTGGCCAGCAGTTTTTGAGAGTGCTGGTTTTCTAGACCAGTGTTTCTCAACTGTGGCTGCACATTAGAATCATTGCGGGCACTTTTAAAAGCAGTGATGCTCAGGACTGGCTCCCTGAGATTCTGGTTTCTTGGATCTGGGGTGTGACCCAGGGTTTGTAGTTTTTAAAAGCTCCCCAAGAGATTTTCATATGCAGCCAATTTGATAGGTGAAAGTGGATTTTCATTATTGTAATTATGTTTTTCTTCTGAAATTGTTTCAGACATTCAGATTTGGGAGAAGTGGCCCCAGAAATAAAAGGGTCAGAGAGACGAACAGCGGTGGCCATTGCAGGTAAAGCTGGACTCTGAAGCAAATGTGCTGCTTATGTCCTGTTGGGGTGTTAGGCTCCAGTCCTTCCTTAGAGCTAAGGGTCTTTTAAGTGTTCTTCATACATTCAAAATAAGATTCAGGTTTAAACAGGTGATTATCACAACTTACCGGAAACACATTACACCAACTTTAGCATGTCATAACTGCCACCATAGGTGGTATAGTTTATCTTCTAAACTTGGCACTTCTGAAAGTGAAAGGGGTGTTGTTACTGTAGGTATAAATTGGGATTTTCCCAGTACAGACTGGGACCTGTGGTCTTCCTGGTCATGGTCCACATAGGTTGGTTTTTCTGTCTCTGAGGACTTGAGAGTGGGAGTGTCAAACCCTTTGTAACTTCAGCTTTAGTGTATGGCAGCCAAACTGCAAGCATCTTAATTTCTCTTAGTAATTCATTTTGGATCTATGTTATATTAACTAGGTGATCTCAAAATGAATGTGTTCTATTGGATATAATAGTTTTATGCAAAAACAAAACCCATAAAAATATTTAACTAAATTTAAAATCAAATTTTATTTTATTCATACAAATATTTATTGGGCATTTATAATGTGCTAGCATTGCTGTGCGCATTGGGATTTAGCAAACAATGTTAAAATGAAATGACCAAAAGTCCTTCCTAGAACTTAAATTCTGGAAAGTAGGTGCCATGGGTATTAGTGGCTAGCTGGTCAAGGCTCATGACAAAGTTGGGATCAAGCAATAATTGCCCAAAGCCCTTCCATTTCTCCACTTCTAGAATTGTACTGTTCAGTATAGTAGCCACTAAACATGGTTTAAAGTTAAACAAAATTAAAAATTCAGCTCCTTAAGTCACTCTAGCCATATGCCAAGGGCTTGGTATCCACACATAGCTAATGGCAGCGTCTTGGACATTAAAGATGAAGAATTTTTTTTTTTTTAATCTGAGGAAGTTCTCTTGGCGAGTGTTGCTCTGGAAAGATGGGGAAAAAAACATGGGATTGGGGTGAGGAAAGGGAATGACCATAAAGTGCTTATTGTGAGCTTGGTGGCCTTACCTAGTTTTTACAATAACCTCTGAGATAGTTATTATTGATCCTTTGTTTCATTTGAGGAAAATGAGACCCAGGGACATTATGGTCCTTCTCATAACTTTCATTTCTTTGTATCTTTCTAGTGAATAAGCTGCCCATGATTATTTGTTTATAATTTCAGATTAATAGGAGGGCACAGATGATTAGGTACGTTGTTTGCATTTGTTTGGTACAATTCAAGTTATAGTTGTTCCTCTCACTCAGGAGGTGTGCTGTACACCCTTACATTGTACCTGTTAGGTGAGAGCACATCAGTCTCTTCTCACTCCCCCCCCCACCTGAGTTTTTGTTTTTCTCTTATGTGAGTGAGTTTTTTATTTATTCATCTGTTAGTTTCACCAGTAATTATTTAAAAATTTTTTCTTTGGGGCGGCACTTGTGGCTCAGTGAGTAAGGGCGCTGGCCTCATATACCAAGGGTGGCAGGTTCAGACCTATCCCCAGCCAAACTGTAACAAAAAATAGCCGGGCATTGTGGTGGGCGCCCGTAGTCCCCGCTACTCAGGAGGCCAAGAGAATCACCTAAGCCCAAGAGCTGGAGGTTGCAGTGAGCTGTGAGACCACAGCACTCCACTGAGGGCAACAAAGTAAGACTCTGTCTCAAAATTTTTTTTCTTCATGAGGTATGTGAATTCCTCTTGAGCATACACTTCATTTGGGAGATTTTGAGCAACATCTTTAGCCTATAGGATTAAATAAATTGTATTGATGTATTATATACATTCAGAAAAGTGCTCAGATTACAAGTGTATAGCTTGATAAATTTTATTCATGTAAACCAGCATTCACATGAAGAAGCCAAACAAGGCCGGGCAAGGTGGCTTATGCCTATAATCCAAGCACCTGAGAGGCTAAGGTGGGTGGATTGCCTGAGCTCACAAGTTTGAGACCAACCTGAGCAAGAGGGAGATCCCGTTTCTAAAAATAGCAGGGTGTTGTGGTGAGTGCCTATAGTCCCAGCTACTTGGGAGGCTGAGCCAAGAGAATTACTTGAGCCTAAGAGTTTCAGGTTGCTGTGAGCTAAGAAGCCATGGGACTCTACCAAGGGTGACCAAGTGAGACTCTGTCTCAAAAAAACAATTTTTTTTTTGAAACAGGTGATAAGGGAGGGATGGGAGGGGAGGGGGAGATCAGATGGAGGGAGGGTGAATGGTGGGATCACACTTATGGTGCATAATGCAAGGCTACATGTCAGATCTATTAGTATAGGCAGGTGTCCTCAAACTACGGCCCGTGGGCCCCATGCGGCCTGCCTAGGACATTTATCCGGCCCACCGGGGTGTTTTTGCCACTGCCACCTGTCCTGTTTAGCAGCCGACTGGTCCTAGGGCCCATGGTCCGGCCCTTCAGCGGTCTGAGGGACAGTGAACTGGCTCCCTGTTTAAGAAGTTTGAGGATCCCTGAGACTATAAATGTCTTAACACAATAACTAAGTAAATGAGATGAGGTATATATTAACCAGTGTGCTGTAAACATTCCTAATTCTATATGAAATCAGTACATTGTACTCTATAGATGCATTAATGTATACATGATCTATGTGTTTATGATTTAATGATTAAAAAAAAGAAACAGGTGATAGTTTTATTTAGATCAAAAGTCAAAACAGTGAAAACACACACAGAGAAGTCTTATTCCTACCATCTCAAGCTGCCTGTTCTCTCCTTTATATGAGGAGTTTGTGAGCAAATCTGTAGGGCTGGCTTTAAGGTCTTTTTACCAATGTAAATATCTGAATAGCACTGAATTAATTATATCCTATAATCTAAATATTAATATTCATGGACATACCATGATGTTAGAGACTTGGGACAGAGTTGGAGCTATTCCCTGCTCTGTTCCTCCCACTCCTGTGTGTTTGTGCTGTGATATAAATATCAGTATCATTTTAAGTGATTACAAAAACTCACACTAGGATAAAAATGTTGATGCAGTGTGGTTAGTTTTGAACATGAGCAAAGGAATATCAACTTACATTTTATGTTATTTATTTATTTATTGAGACAAGAAAGGACAGGGTAGCATGTTGTGGCATCACAGTTCATAGCAACCTCCAATTCCTGGGCTTAAGCGAGCCTCAACCTCCCAAGTAGCTGGGACTATATGCACCTGCCACAGTGCCCAGCCATTTTTTGGTTGTAGTCGTCATTGTTGTTTGGCAGGCCCGTGCTGGATTTGAACCTGCCAGCTCTGGTGTATGTGGCTGGCGCCTTAGCCACTTGAGCTACAGGTGCTGAGCCTCAACTTACATTTTATTCTATTTATTTATTTATTTGTTTGTTTGTTTATTTATTTATTTGAGACGGAGCCTCAAGCTGTCCCCCTGGGTAGAGTGCCATGGCATCACAGCTCATAGCAACCTCCAACTTCTGGCCTCAAGCGAGTCTCCTGCCTCTGCCTCCCAAGTAGCTGGGACCACAGGCGCCCGCCACAACGCCCGGCTGCTTTTTGGTTGCAGCCATCATTGTTGTTTGGCGGGCCCGGGCTGGGGATTTGAACCCGCCACCTTAGGTGTACGTGGCTGGCGCCTTAGCCGATTGAGCCACAGGCGCCGAGCCTCAACTTACATTTTAAATAGTTTCTAGAATCAAAGGTGAATCTCTAAGTTTAGTGGTTAATTCATATTTTATTTTTATAAAGTTCAGTAAATTCTATAAGGAGTATATTCTAGAACAAATCTGTCTTGTATGTAGGTGTTACTACTTTGTGACATGTTTTGTGTTAGAAAAAAAATAAATTTACATAGTTCTCCTGACGTAGGCCACAGAGAAAAAATATACAAATAAATAAATAAGACTGGGTACAGTGGCTCACACCTATAGTCCTAGTGCTCTAGGAAGCTGAGGTGGGAGGATTGCTTGAGCTCAGGAGTTTGAGACCAACCTGAGCAAGAGTGAGACCTCATCTCTAATGAAAATAGAAAAATTAGTTGGGCTGAATATAGAAAAATTAGTTGGGCATTGTTGTGGGACCTGTAGACCCAGCTACTCAGGAGGCGGAGGCAGGAGGATTGCCTAAGCCCAGGATTTTGAGGTTGCTGTGAGCCATGATAATGCCACTGCACTCTAGCCCAGGCAGCAGAGCAAGACTCTCAATAAATAAGTAACAAAAATAAAATTTACATCGGAAAACCCCAAACCAACAATAGCATTAAACATAATCATAAGCTACCGTATTATCATTTGTACTTTTTAATAGAAAGGTTCTCACTTGTTTATGAAACTGAGTATATGTATTTTATTTTATTTTTTTCTTCTTCTAGATTTGGAATGGAGAGAAATGGAAGGAGATGACTGTGAGTTCCGCTATGGAGGTAGAAACCACTATAGGTTTTGGCAAGACTGGATTGGGGAAAGATGGGGAATGGCTAAAGTGACAAATAACTGGGATTTTATGTTTGAACAATCAAGAGAAGTTGCTATCTTGGTATGAAATGAGGGTTCTGAGTTTAGCTTAAATTACTTTGTGTCACTCAGGACATAATATTTGATTGATGCTTCATTTTCCTTTGCTTTTTCATAGATGGTACAAATGAGGCTCAGGACAATGACTTTCCAACAGGTAAGCATTTTCTTGCCTTTTTCTCTCTGTTCTAGCTTCTTGTTCAGTGGAAAGGGGATATCATTTGGGGGGGCAGTTCCGACACTCGACTATATCAAATCACCTGAGGTGTCAGGACACCTAGATTTAGGATGCCCTAGTTCATTAACCCTTTGTGCACCATTAATAATATTGCTAAAAAGAAAAAAATCCAAACCCCTGGAGAACTTGCTAACCACATAGAATAACCTGCCCCTTACCTTCCCCCATACCCCCCCCTCCACTAAGTATACCCACTGTCTGTAATGAGTTAGTATGTTTGGAATAAAAGCCTAGGATGTTTTATTTTTTAACAAGTTCCTGAAGTAATTATAATAACTTCAAACAGCCAGGTTTGGAAACCATCCATCTGGCCCAGTGGCTTCACTTGCAGATCAGGATCCTGGGCCCAGAGCAGTCCAGCAGCCTTCCAGGGGCCGCACACCAGGCACGGGTACATTATATAAGTAGCTTTGTTGTCTCAGTCTTTTCCCCTTTGCCTTTTATACTACCGTGCTATTTAAAAAATAAAAACAGTTGTTGTGGGGCAGCGCCTATGGCTCAAAGGAGTAGGGCACTGGCCCCATACACTGGAGATGGTGGGTTCAAACTAAGCCCCAGCCAAAAACTGCCCAAAAACCCCCCAAACAAACAGTTGTTGTATGTCTGGACAAGAAAAACAGTGTTCTTAGTTTCATTGAGGTAAGCTAGGAAACCTAAATAACACCAATGAAAGTGACACTTGCCATGTGGTGCTTTTAGTTTTATAGTAAGTTCACAGATCCCCCATATGCTGAGCCTGTCCTGTAGCCACACTGCCTGCAGAACTTTGAGTCCTGTGTCCCATGCTCTGAGTCTTTGCGGTCACCTGGGGAGTGGTCCTGAATCTGTCACTTGACCACCTTGAGAAACAGGAGAAGAGAAGGGCTGGATCAGCCAGTGTTTCCTCTCATTGTTTATTTGAGCATTTAAGGTGGCATCATGCACGTTGCTTCCTCTCTTAAGAAAGGAATTGGAGAAAAGCCTATAGCTTTTTGGAATTTGTATTTGTTTGTTTTGTGCATTAACATTTAATGTGAACTAATTGTGTACATTGCTGAGCATTAGTAAAATGCTGGGCCAAGACCTGGGATGGTAGATGGAACCTTTGGATGTAGCAATACTACCTAGCTCATAAGATTTTATACTAGTTTATTATCTGCAGAAGTAACTGCATGCTTAGTAATGGTCTGCACTGAATAGTAGTAATGGTCTGCACTGAATAAATTTTAATTATTAGTCTCAGGTTTGCCAACTGGAAGTTTTAGCTATGATTGCTAACATGCTATGTTTAGTGGCCTCATTGCCTTTAAAATATTCTTCAAGCTATTTTTTTTAAGAGACAGAGTCTCACTATGTTCCCCTTGGTAGAGTGCTGTGGCATCACAGCTCACAGCCACCTCAAACCTTGGATTTAAGCAATTCTCTTGCCTCAGCCTCCCAAGTAGCTGGGATTGCAGGTGCCTGCCACAACTCCCAGCTATATTTGTTGTTGTTGTTGCATTTGTTATTGCTTAGCTAGCCCGGACCAGGTTCAAACCCACCAGTCCAGGTGTATGTGGCTGGCGCTCTATAACCACTGAGCTACAGGCACCAAGCCCTCCAAGCTATTTTCAAAGAGAAAAGAACATTAACAATAAAGCCAGAGATTGATTCAGTGGTTGTAACCCCTGTGGGAACTTCCTGGCGACATTGAAAAAACCCTGACAGCAGGGATAGAGTACTGGGTAAAGACAAGGGGCCGTGGCCAGGCTAAAGTGTGGGGCCAGAAGCACAGCAATAGCCCATGGGCATGGGTTGTGGTCTAGGAGGTGAGGCCTACTTTCAGTTTGTAGGGGTCCCATGCTGCTCACTATAACCAATTAATTTTAAGCTCAGTGTTAGATCTATGAATTTCTAGAGAAAACAGAAATCAAAATTTTGCATGAAATCTCCTAATTGTTAAGTGTGACTTACCTATTTTTGTTTTTTCTTCCTTTTTAAAAATGTCACACATATCTATGATCAGAGCGGTATTATTTTACCTTGATGTAGGGGTTCTGCCCTGCTTTGATCTCAGGTCAGCCTTGGGCACACCCTGTACCTCCCATGCCTGCATCCGGTGCTCTGAAAGGAGTTGTCACTATCCTTCTCCTGCTGGGTTCTCTCTTACCAGCTCTATCTTGGTCCCTGACTCAGGAGTGCAGGGTAAACACTTAATGTCTTCATTTCTTTCCACAGTGGAGAGAAGTAGGCTTCAAGAAATGCTGTCACTTTTGGGCCTAGAGACATACCAGGTTCAGAAACTCAGCCTCCAGGACTCTCTGCAGATAAGTTTTGACAGCATGAAGAATTGGGCCCCTCAGGTTCCCAAAGACTTGCCCTGGAATTTC
>CAUYQV010118964.1:0-15350 GCA_963574575.1 Galagoides demidoff
ATGTTTACATGGATGGAGCTGGAAAATATTCTTCTTAGCAAAGTATCTCAAGAATGGAAGAAAAAGTATCCAATGTACTCAGCCCTACTATGAAACTAATTTATAGCTTTCATATGAAAGCTATAACCCAATTATAGCCCAGGTATATGGGGAGAGGAGAGGGGTAAGGTGGATGGAGGGAGGATGATGGGAGGGATCATGCCTATGGTTCATCCTATAAGGGTGTATGTGAATCTCTCTAAATGTAGAATATAAATGTTTTAACACAGTAACTAAGAAAAAGACATGAAGGTCATGTTAACCAGTTGGATGAAAGTATTTCAAATTGTATACATAAACATTACACTGCACCCCAAGATACTATTGATGTACATTGCTATAATTTAATAAAAAAAAAGTGAAAAAAAAAGGAAAGCCCATATCATTTTGTAACATTATAACAAGTACAACACTAACATTCTATTAACTTCTTCAGACTTATTTCTTGTTTACCTCATTTTTTTCATACTATATGTTCTTTGAGAGAGAAGTCTCATTATTTTCTTTAAAAATAGTTTTAAAAAATGAGTATAGGTCATAATTATTGAATTATAATTAATCCAGTTCTATGTAGCTATGAAATAAAAACCACGAAGATTTGTTATATCATATCCATTCATTAAAACTTTACTAAATACTATCACTTAGTAGTAATAGCTACTTGGGGCCTACACATTTTAGATAAATCATATATGGATTTTTTTCAAAACACATTGTTTTTAAATTCAAAATTCACACATTAGGCTGGGAGCAGTGGCTCATGCCTATAATCCCAGCATTCTGAGAAGCCAAAGTGGGCAGATTGCTTCATCTTACAAGTTTAAGACCAGCTTGAGCAAGAGCAAGACTCTGTCTCTAAAACAAACAAACAAACAAACAACAAAAAAACGATAGCCGGGCATTGTGGCAGGCACCTATAGTCCTATAGTTCTCAGCTATTGAAGAGACTAAATCAGGAGCATCACTTGAGCCCAAGAGTTTGAGGTTGCTGTGAGCTTTCACACCATGGCACTCTATCAAGGGCAACCAAGTGAGACTCTCAAAAAGAAAGAAAAAAAATTAACCACTATTAGTAAGGAGCCTAGGACTCTTTGGCAGTAAAATTCAAAAAAAAAAAAAACCCTCATTCACTTTATTATTTTTTCTATTTTGTACTTTGAGGAGTTGCTTATCTCTCCATTAGAAAACACTAAATTATTTAAATTAAACAAATTAATGTAATTAAAGAATTACTGTCCAACTATGACAAGAACGTGAGGGAAACATATGTCCCTGGTAAAGACCCCCTGGGAACATACCGAAGTATACTATTAATACACACAGTTTGTAGTTAACAAAACATTGCATTTCATAGATAATTGAAACAGAGTGGAGAAATAATAGGACAGAAATATAACTTAGAAGAGGACCACTACATGAGTCTGCGATTGGAAAGTGCGACCCTCATAAATTCTACTGATGAGAGTAAATATAGAAAATATTGATATTACAGTGATATATTAAAGTTATAAATATTAATTAATACTAAATAATAAAGTGGCCATATTGTGAATAACCACTTTAAAGGTATATATTTGATAAATTTTGCTGAAAAAGACACATGAACAGAGTGATAAATATCCCATTCAAAAGTGTATTACAAAATTGGGAGCAGGAGGTACTAAAAAGAACTAAAAAAAATGACAATCCAATTTGTACAATCATTCATATTCCTCATGAAGTCAATTTGTTGTAAATCTCACAGCATTTTATCAAAAGTTTTAGTGCAACTATCCTATAAAACTCCGTTTATTATGGAGTTTGATAAAAGGAAAAGGAAAACAGTTTCCATTGTCAGTTTTTATATAAAAGGAATGTCGGCTTTACTAAATGACAATTTCTCACTGTTAATATAATCTGCACACGAAATTATATAGCTAAAGTATTCCTTAAAAGCACATTTGTTCAATTTTAAACTTCTGAGCTAAAATCACAACAAAAACATCTGCTGAGATCTAAAAACATAATTTAAACTCTATGATGTTCAGATCTCTCTGGAGAAAATATGTTCAGTTGCATTTGACATAAAGACCTCTGTAAGCAGGGAAGTTACTAAAATAAACTCAGAATAAGAAAAATATACCAGGAATTGTTATATTATAGTTAAATATAATTTACGCTGTGCTACAATTAATCTTTGTCTAGCAAAATAATAATTATTCAGCAATGGCACCAACATAGCTTGGCAGGCAACACAGCAAGGTAAGGAGTGTTCGCATATAGGAGGCAGGAGACTAAATTGGGCTTGAAAACAATGGGTGTGGCCAAGATTAACACCCAGGAGAAATTCAAATAAGGGTGAGGAGCACAGTCTTTTGGGCGACCCTGTGAACAGCAAGTCCTTATAATCAGAGCAAAAAGAAGTCAGAGGTATTTGCTATCAAGTCACATAATTTGGCTGCTCCTAAAAACAGGCTCCATGACGCTAATCAGAGAAATGGTAGGCGTTCCCATCATCCAACTAGGTTGTACACTAACAATATCGAAGAGTGAACAAGTGCCAGTTTATCTGAATCTGTGATTTGGTTACCAAGGCAGCTATAATCATAACTATCAAGCAACATGACCTTTATATATCCTTACAGTTTATCAAAATAATGTGTAAGGTATGTGCTTTGTTTTCTTTGCAATTTTGATCTTCTGAACCTACTTTTACAAGTCAAATCTATGTCCAGATTTGCAGGGGAAAAAAAGTCACAAAGTCAAGCTAGCTGAAATAAGTGAGGTCTCAGAACCGAACCAACCCTACCACGTATCTGAGTTCTAACAACTGAGCTACTTCCCAGCATCCCCACATGAGCGAGCTCCACTGTATCCATTAATTTCAGTAATGGTTTCCTGCTCTTGTCTCTCTGGCCCAACTCCTTTCCTCCATCACTACCCAGGAACCCATCTACTGCTGAGATCCTATCTCTTCTCTTCAGACCAGCCTCTACATGCCTGCATGTCACGTCTTGACTCCTTTTTCCTGATATTGCTGGTCTGCTAGCCTGGGTCTTTCATTAATTGCTAATCAAATGAGCTGTACTTCCCTTTTTGTCCTTATTAAGTGCATCTGGTCTTTAGTCTCCTGTCATTTCTCTTTGATTTGTCCCACTGTCATGTAACCATGCACAAAGCACCACAACTTCCCTATTTGTATTCATCACGGTACGTGGTTCAGGCCCAAGCAAGCCTGTGTTTAATAAATGCTAATTAGCTGGATGACGAACTGAGTCACGATGCCAAGTTGCAGGATCATTAAATTATAACTGTAAGAATCAAATTTTTCAAATAAAATGAGTGTTGGAGACAAACATAATTTTCAGTCCTTAAACTTAAATGAACATTATGTTTGGTGCCAGTTACATATTGGATAATGCCATATTTTCCCATGGAGGGTTATATGTCTCAAAGTTTCAACATTCTCTTCATTTTTGATATTCCTTTATTTTATCATTCTTCTTATTGCATTATTTTTCTGTATTTTCCCCATGTTCTTATTTTCCTTATTCTTTAATGCTGATATGTCATTGTATAACTAATGTTTTCCTCTGTATTAGTTTATTTTAAATTCTCTTCTCTTTGTATTCAAACTCTTAACTGGGATCATTCATTCTGGCACAGCAGAGTAGACTCAAGAAAATTTTTTCTAATTAAATAAATAAACTGCCAGTATTCTGGTTGAAACCTGAAAAAATACATGTATACTTTAAACAGCTGAATCTCCATTGTTAAAGTCATAAATAAGAATCAAATTTACAACACAGGAAATTTACCTGATGAAGTTGGCTCTTCTTCATTTGATGCTATGACAAGAGGCAAAGAGGTGAAGTGGGGAGATGGTGAGGGCGGGAGTGGGAAGAGAGAGAAAGTGGGGGAGAGAGAAAGAGAGAAATTGAGATTGAACATCATATGTTTCACATTTCCAAACAACAACTTGTAATTTTGTCTATATATTAGAAATAAGTCATGATCTAATGACAGATTAATAGGTATTTACATTAAATTAGAATTCATATGTTCTTATGTACATTAAAATATGTATTTATTAGAAATGAACATTCAATTGTCTGAATTTGATTTTTCTTTCCCTTTGTAAACAACATTGACCTTGGTTAAGCTTAGTTTAAATTATTATATATTACTACAACATTTAAAAATATCAACCGTACATAACATATACAAATAAATATATTAATTTCCTATTTAGTAAAAAGGAATTAAAAGGCATAGCAGATGGTCCAAAATTGTGTTCCGTGACATATAAGACAGGAATTACAAGAAGAGAGTTATTAAACTTTAGAGTAACTCAGAAACACTTTGTGCTTTTCTTAAAAATGAAGATGCTAATCTCTCTCTCTCCCTCTCTCTAATGGTCTCTGTCATATACACAAACACACACTCGTGTACACCACCCAATTCAAGATTTGGTAGTGATGATTCTGTGCTAAGGACACAGGAGCCTGCATTTGAATGGATGACCCTAGGTGGTTTTAACTCAAGTGTTTCGTCCTGTCCAAAATATATCACATATGGATAAACACAGGAGACCACGACATGAAAATGCAATTTTATCCCAGAGCAGTGGTTAACAACCCCAGGAGTGTATTAGAATGCCAGCTTCTGGGCTCCGTATCAAACCAATTAACTCAGAATCCCTTTAAACGATACTAACTTGAGGCCAGGATTGAGAGATTCTAGGTAATGTCAATATAAAGTAACATTAACTGTAACTCATAAAAGTATGAATCATTTTGATTCCTGTTCCAAGAGGTGGGAATGAGAGCAGCAAGACTCCAAGGGCAATAACCTACTGTGCTGTGTATGTCAAGGATCAAGCACGGCCATTATAAGGGGAAAAAAAAAATTGTCTGAAGCAGCTTCACAATTTGCCCAGAATCCACCTATTCACTTTTATGCTTCCAGATGTACTCTGTAAGGAGGTATTTCTGCTCTGTGAACAAGTACAGTCCACCCAGAATATTACCGTTGAAATATGACATAAACCAGTACTATTTCACTCAATTCATGAAGTTTTCAAATAAAAATCTGCTCAGCTGAACTGCTTATAAAGGAGCTTTGTTCTCAGCTGATTGGTTAACTCAGGTGCCCGGTGCAGCCAAGGAGCGGTCTCCAGTCTTCTCCACTAAGGTTACATCTGCACAGAGCACACACTAGACAAGCCCACTTTGTGTCCTGACAGTATTTCCCTCTCACACTGTTTGGCTTGTCTCCTTGGCACATAAAGAAATGGAGAAAGCAAACACAGTTGGCATGCGTGGCATGGAGAACATAAATATTTAAAAAGCTGTTTGCAGATTTATCATGTCCAAAATATATCATAATGTGTTCAAAGAGTAAATTTTTTGGAAGCTTGTAGGAATACCCTCTTAGGAAAATACCACAGCAGCTTGTACAGTGCTGACTTAGACGGTTCACTGCTAATAAAAGTTGGGTGATTCAAAATGAAAAAAAATTAACATTAAACTTATGGCTGGGCACTTTATGTGTGTTTAACTCACTTAATTCACAAAGTAGCCAATTAAATGAAAACAACTCTCATCTACAAGAGGAAAATACTGAGGTTCAGAGTGACTGAACAATTTGTTTAGGGTCACTATGAACTTGAATTCATATCAGTTAAGACTTCAAAACCAAATTGAGTCCACTATGCCTTGCTGTCTCACAAATTACTGATTCAATGTGTCCTTAAGACAAAAAGGGAAAAGCTATGTGATAAAGAGTTTATTCAAAGTCACTCACTACTATTTAGAAGTGTTGGGTCATGGGATGAGGAATGGCTATATTCCTGGGAAGTCAGTTGGACTAACATAGCATAGGAGAATTAAAAAAAAAAAAAAGAATCAAAGCAAAATCAATATAGGGGCTGAAGAGAGAAATCCCTTCAAGAAATGGATTTCTTTTTCTTTTATTTTTTCTATTTCAAATTAATACGAGAGTACAAATATTTATGTTACATTGTTTTCATTTCTAAGATAAAGTTCAAGTTGTAGTTGAGCCCTTCACCCAGGGCTCACATTGTGAACAGGAGGTGAGATCCACACCAATCGCCCTCCCTTCTCTCCCTCCCCCCTTCCTATCCTCCCCTCCTCCTGCTAGACTATAACAAATGGATTTTTCCTTGAAAACTTCTTCATGTTCCCTACACTGCAGTGAGAGTCAAGAGACATAGAAATATGAGATCCTGACATGGTGGTTAAACAATCACACTAAGGAAGTGATGTCTAAGGAAGAAAGATTAGAAATGCTAAGACTGTATTATTTCTCCATTGTGTAGGTACAAGCAAGAAATTTAAGGAAGGACCCAGCACATAGATAAATAAAGGAGATTCCAAACTTGTAAGAATCCGCAATTAAAATCTTTTAAAACCAAAGCCTCTAAGGCAAGCAGTGAGGTAACCTACACTTGAGCTTCAATACCTGGAAGCATCTTTGTAACAAATTAACAGCCTCAGAGTTCGCAGGTGCACAACTTTGCATAGAGTTCTGGATGTGCAGTATCTACTTAGTGATGCTTCTTATAATACGTAGATGTCACTAGTCAATATTCACACTGTGAAAACACACACACACACCCTCAACGACGTAGACACGAGAATTAGTATTGGTATTAATTCATGGTTTTAGTTATCCTTGCAGCAGCTGTGCAAGCTAACTGCCTTATTGAACAAAACATCATGTACTTTTAACAGGTGGCAACTACAGCCCCAGAGTAAAAATAAACCTTAAAGTGGGCATGAGTTGCCTACTTAATGACATTTCAGTGAAACAAGTGTCACAGAAGGCACTATCACACTACCCAAATGATTCTTCACTCTTCCTCTTAGAAGTCATAAAATCAGCAATTTGTAAAAAATATTATACATCTGTGCCACATGCAAACTCCTCTAATTCTGGAAATTAAAACTTATACGCTAAGAAAAACAAAAATAAACTAACAAATTCTCTCTTTATTAATCTATTCGGTCAGCAATTAGAAGGATATACTGCAGCTATGGTGATGGTAAGAAGGCAGTTAAGACACAAAGAAATATATCTGATATATGTGTAACATACAGAATTTAAATAAGTATAGTCCTCCCTTCACCCCTAACAGAATTATCCTGTGTATTTGCTAAAATGCCCTAGATGCACTGAATTTGATTTTGGGTGTTAGCCCAGCCTTCTGCATTTTTAAACAGCTCTGCAGGATGTTATGAACATCATGTTAAAAATACTGACTCTAGCCCATCAAAGTTTGTTTCACAGGGAAAGAGTTGTGGGTCCAGTTGTTGTAACTACAGCAATAAATTGCAGGCTTACGAGAAACTGTTTGTAATATTCACTGTGGTGGTTGCCTGGGCTCTCAATGCTCTTTTTCTTATAACATTCTTAAGTGTCTTTGGGTATCTACATCAATCCCTTGAGAGAAGACGACTTTCCCATTGGATTTAAGGAAGAAGTTTGTATCTCAAACTAACCAAATCTGCTCCCTTTACTTGGCCATAGTCATTGGTGTAAGTATGGGTCTATGACCCATTTGGGGACAAAGACATGTAAGCAGAGGCTTTCTTGTGTTGGGTAGGGAGAGTCTCCTAGAAAGACCTCCTCACTCTTCTGAGAACATGTTCCAGAAATAACTCTCCCTCTTCTCAGTTTTAGATCGAGACTGAAAGCCTGTGGCCCTGGAAGTTGCTGGTAAATGTCTTGCAACTGAGATGGGAGCCAGCTTTAAAAGAAAGCTGATCCTGCTCAAGGCAGAGTGCAGAAACAAAGCAATTAGGTTCTTGATGATACTGTTGAGCCAGTGAATCCTATCAGCCATGAATCCTGACTCACCTTTGGGCTTCCAGTTCCATAGAAAAATAGATTTGCATTATTGTTTGAGTTGGGCTTCTGTTATTTACAACTACATGGCATCCTGCTACAATCCTAATCACATTTGTTGTTCTCTTTAAAAATATATTAGAATGTATAAGGAATTAATTATCTGAGGCAAGTGAGACCAAGGGTACACACACAGCCACAGGCTGTGCTTGTAGAGGGCAGCTGGGATTTTGATGCTTTCTTTTTTTTTTTTTTTTTTTTTGAGACAGAGCCTCAAGCTTTCCCCCTGGGTAGAATGCTGTGGCATCTCAGCTCACAGCAACCTCCAAATCCTGGGCTCAAGTGACTCTCCTTCCTCAGCCTCCCAAGTAGCTGGGACCACAGGTGCCCGCCACAAGGCCCGGCTATTTTTTGGTTGCAGCCATTATTGTTGTTTGGCGGGCCCGGGTTGGATTCGAACCCGTCACCTTAGGTGTATGTGGCTGGTGCCTTAGCCACTTGAGCCACAGGCGCTGAGCCAGTGCTTTATTTTTCTAGGGAGCTTGCTATCACGCATCTATATAACAAGCCTATTCCTTTGATTTTGAAGTTAGTCACTCTTTTTTCCAGGACAGTCTGGCAGTGCACATATTCTTGCAGTGTGGTGGTACTTGGGGAAAGGAAGAGAAGGCTTTACACAAACCCTCCTTCCCTTACTTCATTTTTCCCTCACCTTTTTTCCAAAGGTATCAAATATGAAGTACACTATCTACCAAAACCCAATGTGCTATATATTACTTGCATATGATATTGTAAAAAAACTTCTTCACTGGATAGACTCTAATCTCTTTTGTGGTCTCAACAATTTTTTTTTTTTTGGTCTATCCTGTAGTGTTTTAAGTAAACTTCATAACTTAGAAATTCCAGGGGAGGAGGCAAGATGGCCAACTGGAGCCAGTTTTCCACAGCAGCTCCCATCCAGAAGGAGAGTTAAAGGACAGAAGTTTATCAAGTTAGCTGTTGGTTTGGAGCTGAGGCAAGAGAGAAGATTGAAGAGGGCACATCATCCCTGCTGAGGCGAGCTGAGACCCCAAGGAAACAAACAATAGGTACAAAACCCATGGCAAAGGGGATGGCAGTCCCCTCCCCTATGAGAACAGCTTGCAGTGTACTTTCTACAACAATCAAGCAGATGTTCAGATCTCTTCTTTTTCTATTTCATGGGAGTGAGCTGCTAAAAACCAGATCTCCTTCCCCAGAGAGGACCACTATTATACAATGGTTTCTCCTGCCAGGCATAAAATTGAAGATATACTCTACCTGCAATTCTGAACTCCCAGCACTCCCCTCCACTCCCACCCTGAGGTCTGGAAGCCTGTCCCCCACAGAGCCCAGACTCTTGGGCATTTTCTCAAAAGGTACGGACAAGGCGTGTGCTGTTACAATTCTGTGCTGAATCAGTGGCATGGGTATAAAGTGGGGACTGTGGTGTGAGAAAGTCATACAGGAGATGGAGAAATGGTGCCCTGTGGCACAGTACAGCTGCTGCAGTAGGAACAATAGGGCTCAGAGCCCTGGTGCTATAATCTCTTAGGAACCAGAGGGAGCCGGGCCTCTACTCCAGTGGCAGCCACCAAAATACCGGCCCTATGAGCAAAGAGTATGCCTGAGGCGGCACCTGCCCAGATGGGGTGGCAGGACAGAGACTAGAATATGCATGCTCAGAAGCAGCATACTCTCAGCACAGGGATGAGTTAGAATTGCTGCTGTTGTGAGCCCAAGATGCACCCTGCCCCCAGTGGAGCATAGCTGGGACAAAAGCAGGCGTAGGGCATCAGCCCAGGGTGAGGCAGGAACTGAGAGTCCATTGTGAGCTCTAACCATCCTGCCCCAGCACAGAGTGCAGCAGAGACAAGAGACGCCAGCTACGTAAGAATTAGCACAGCAGCAGTAGCACCATAGGGTGGGGCTGAGTTGTAGTTTCTGTGAACTCAAACAGCACCTGACCTACAGTGAAATACAGTTGGGACAGAAATGCAAACTCCACAAGACTATAAGTGGCAGCAACATCAATCTGAGGTGGGGTTGGAACTGAGTGACACTCCCAGCTTCCATTAAGCACCCAAGGTAGTCAGGCTTCAGCTCCCCCTGCCGGCTGGTAGCAGAGTGCACCAGCCTGGCCAAGCAGACATAGAGCTCCCTGTGACTCAGGCAGGTGCAAACCCCTGGCACATCTGCTCATTGGAAGGAATAGGGTCACAGCCCTATGGGGTTACCAGTGACTGGGTGTTACAGAGGTGCAAGGTGGGGAAGGAGGCCTCAAATTCCCTGAACTAACTCATTTGCTGGGTGGGCACTTTTGACTCCACAGAGCACCAGAGAGAGCTACACTCGAGCTGTTAGCAGACCCCTGCTATCTAGTTGCTGGAGACCTTTTCAACTCTCACACTTGAGACTTGGTGCTGACTGGGACAGTTCATTTGGAACTCTTGACCTGGGCCAATCACCCAAGGACCATCTAAGGAGGTATCCTGGTTGTGTTGTTGGCGAAGGTTTGATTTTCCTTTTCCAGTTGTTGCCTATGGGAGACCGAGTGTCTTAGTAGCTTGTATTTCTCCACAGTTAAGACTTCAACCCAGAGTAACTGATTCCCTAGAGTAGGATAGAGACCAGCTGAATACAAGACAGAACCACTTAGCCCCTCCCACACCAAGCAGGTACCCAGTGTCTCAGTCTCTAGTACTGTATGAGTCCTTTGCAAAGCTGTAGGCACTCATGGGCAAAGGGCTGGTTAATCAATACTCCAGTAGTCCCCAATCCAATTTCACCTTACCTGCTCATCTAGCCAAATGGTGAAAAATAAAATTATGGGGCAGAATTAGTGGAAAAACACTGGCAACATGAATAATCAGAGTAGACTAACTCCAGCCAAGGAATGACAAGGTGGACACAGCAGAAGATCCCATTCATTAATGGCTGAGATGTCAGAAATCAAGTTTAGAATTTGGATGACAAATAAGATTAAAAGAATGAAAGTAAAGTTGGAATGAGAAATTCTAGGAATAATTCAAAAGTTGTCTCAAGAAATCAATGAATTCAAAGACAAAAATCACCAAAGATTTTGACACATTGAGAAAAGACTTTGCAGCACTCCAAGATATGAGAAATACAGTAGAATCCCTCAGTAACAGAATGTAGTA
The DNA here is from genome assembly GCA_963574575.1 of Galagoides demidoff. Classification (NCBI taxonomy): domain Eukaryota; kingdom Metazoa; phylum Chordata; class Mammalia; order Primates; family Galagidae; genus Galagoides; species Galagoides demidoff. The sequence goes on from CAUYQV010118964.1 coordinate 11,067, forward strand.
GGCAGAAGAAAGGATTTCTGACATTGAAGACAAAGCTTTTGAATGCTCCCAAACACTCAAAGAGGAAGAGAAGTGGAGAGCAAAAACATATCATTCTCTCAGAGTGCTATGGGATAATTAAAAAAAAAACAAACAAACTAATATCCACCTGTAGGAATTCCTGAAGGTGATGAGGTTGCTCTGAAAGGCCCAGATGTTCTATTCCAAGAGATAATTGAGGAGAACGTCCCAAACATGGCAAGAGATTATGAAATTCATATAGCAGACAGTTTTAGAACCCCAGCATGACTCAATCCAAATAAAGCATCTCCCAGACACATTATAATTAACTTTGCCAAAGTTAATATGAAGGAGAAAATTCTGCAGCTAGACATAAGAAAACCATAACCTACAATGGGAAGAATATTAGAATGACTGCAAATCTCCCTGCTGATACTTTTCAACCTATAGGAGGATGGCCATCAACTTTTAACTTCTTAAAATAACTTTCAACCCAGGATCCTGTATCCAGCTAAACCGAGTTTAATTTATGATGGAGAAATTAAATACTTTAATGACATTCACATGTCAAAGAAATTTGCCATAACTAAATCATCTGTCCAGGATATTCTCAGACCTATCCTCCACAATGACAAGTACAATGCTTTACCACCAAAGTAAACTCACTCAAACTTTTGATCAAATTCCAACTTCCACCATGGTGAAAGGATTGAAAATGTCCATTGGACTTTTGAAAAACTCGATACCTAAAATGTAACCAGGCTTATCAATACTCTCAATTAATGTAAATGGCTTAAATTGTCCTCTAAAGAGGCACTGGTTGGGTGACTGAATACAAAAACTCAGGCCAGATATCTGTTGCATACAAGCATCTCATCTTACCTTAAAAGATAAACATAGACTCAGGGTGAAGGGACAGTCATCTATAATAAAGGTAGATGGAAATCAGAAAAAAGCAGGTGTTGCAATTTTATTCGCAGATAAAATAGGCTTTAAACCAACAAAAGTAAGGAAATATAAGGATGGTCACATCATATTTGTTAAGGGCAAAACTCAACATGATGAGATTACAATTATTAACATTTATGCACCTAACCAGAATGCCTCAATTTACAAGAGAGACTCTAACAGAAATGAGCAACTTGATTTCCTCCAGTACCATAATAGTCGGAGATTTTAACACCCCTTTGGCGGTGTTGGATAGATCCTCCAATAAGAAACTAAGCAAAGAAATTTTAGACTTAAACTTAACCATTTAACAATTAGATTTAACAGACATGTACAGAACATTTCATTCTAACAAAACTGAATACACATTGTTCTCATCAGCCCATGGAACATCCTCCAAAATTAATCACATCTTAGGTCACAAATCTAACCTCAGCAGATTTTTTTTTTTTTGAGACAGAGCCTCAAGCTATCCCCCTGGGTAGAGTGCCATGGCATCACAGCTCACAGCAACCTCCAACTCCTGGGCTCAAGTGAGTCTCCTGCCACAGCCTCCCAAGCAGCTGGGACCACAGGCACCCGCCACAGTGCCCAGCTATTTTTTGGTTGCAGCCATCATTGTTGTTTTGGCAGGCCCAGGCTGGATCGAACCCACCACCTTAGGTGTATGTGGCTGGCACCTTAGCCACTTGAGCCACAGGCACCAAGCCAGCAGATTTAAAAGAATAGAAATTATTTCTTGTATTTGCTCGGACCATCATGGAATAAAAGTGGAACTCAGAAACAACAGGAATTTGCATACTCATACAAAAACATGGAAACTAAATAACCTTATGATGAATGATAGCTGGGTCATAGATGAGATTAAGAAGGAAATTACCAAATTTTTGGAACAAAATGATAATGAGGACATGAATTACCAGAACCTCTGGGATACTGCACAGTGAGTTCTAAGAGGGAAATTTATAGCATTGCAAACCTTCCTCAAGAGAACAAGGAAGTTAACAACTTAATGGGACACCTCAAGCATCAGGAAAAGGAAGAACATTCCAATCCCAAACCCAGCAGAAGAAAAGAAATAACCAAAATTAGAGCAGAATTAAATAAAATTGAAAACAAAAGAATTATACAACAGATCAATAAATCAAAAAATGGGTTTTTTGAAAAGGTCAATAAAATAGGTAAAACTTTAGCTAACCTAACCAGGAATTAAGGAGTAAAATCTCTAATTGTATCAATCAGAAATGACAAAGACAAGATAACAATTGACTCCTCAGAAATTAAAAAATACTTAATGTCATTATTACAAGAAATTCTGTTTAATTAGAAACATGAAAATCTGAAGGAAAGAGACCAATACATGGAAGCATGCCACCTTCCTAGACTTAGCCAGAATGAAATGGAAATGTTGAACAGGCCTATATCTAGTTCTGAAATAGCATCAACTATACAAAATCACCACAAAAAGAAAAGTCCAGGACCAGATGGCTTCATATCAGAATTCTACCAAACCTTTAAAGAGGAATTAGTACCTATATTACTTAACCTTTTCCAAAATATAGAAAATGAAGGAATACTACCCAACACCTTCTATGAAGCAAACATCACCTTGATCCCCAAACCAGGAAAAGACCCAACAAGAAAAGAAAATTATAGACCAGCATCACTAATGAATATTGATGCAAAAATATACAACAAGATCCTAGCAAACAGAATCCAGCAACACATCAACCAAATTATACACCATGACCAAGTGGGTTTTATCCCAGGGTCTCAAGGCTGGCTCAATATACATAAATCTATAAACACATGTGGGTTTATTCATCACATAAACAAAATTTAAAAAAAAACATGATTCTCTCAGTTGATGCAGAAAAAGCTTTTAATAATATCTGGCATCCTTTCATGATCAGAACACTTAAGAAAATTAGTATGGATGGGACATTTCTTAAACTGTTAGAGGCCATCTACAGCAAACCCACAGCCAATATCATATTGAATGGAATTAAATTGAAATTATTTCCATTCAGATCAGGAACCAGGCAACGTTGCCCATTGTCTCCACTGCTTTTTAACATTGTAATGGAAGTCTTAGCCATCACAATCAGGCAAGAAATGGAAATGAAGAGTATCCATATAGGGTCAGAGGAAATCAAACTTTTCACTCTTCACAGATGATATGATTATATACCTGGAAAACCCCAGGGATTCAACTACAAAACTCTTACAAGTAATCAAGGAATACAGCAGTGTCTCCGGTAACAAAAATCAATATTCACAAATTTGTAGCCTTTGTATATACCAATAGTCAAGCTAAAAAAACAGTCAAGGACTTTATTCCTTTTACAGTAGTGCCAAAGAAGATGAAACATTTGGGCATTTCCCTAACAAAGGATATGAAAGATCTCTATAAAGAGAACTATGAAACTCTGAGGGGTGGTGCCTGTGGCTCAAAGGAGTAGGGTGCCAGCCCCATATACTGGAGGTGGTGGATTCAAACCCGGCCCCAGCCAAAAACTGCAAATAAATAAATAAATTATAAATAAAAAAAAGAAACTCTCAGAAAAGAAATAGCTGAAGGTGTTAACAAATGAAAAAACATACCATGCTCATGGCTGGAAAAAAATCAACATTGTTAAAATGTCCATACTACTCAAAGCAATATACAATTTTAAAGCAATCTCTATTAAAGCAGCACCAGTGTCATACTTTAAAGACCTTGAAAAAATAATACTTCGTTTTATATGGAATCAGAAAAAATCTCAAATAGCCAAGACATTACTCAGAAATAAAAACAAATCAGGAGGAATCATGCTACCAGACCTCAGACTATACTATAGATAGTGATCAAAACAGCATGGTCCTGGGACAGAAACAGAGAGGTAGATGTATGAAACAGAATAGAGAACCAAGAGATGAACTCAGCTACTTACTGTCATTTGATGTTTCATAAGCCAATCAAAAACTGTCAGTGGGGAAAAGACTCCGTATTTAACAAATGGTGCTAGGCAAACTGGCTGGCAACCTATAGAAGACTGAAACTGGACCCATGCCTTTCACCGTTAACTAACATAGACTCTCACTGGATTAAAGATTTAAACTCGGCTCGGCGCCTGTGGCTGAATCAGCTAAGGCGCCAGCCACATACACCTAAGGTGGCGGGTTCGAATCCCCAGCCTGGGCCCGCCAAACCAATGATGGCTGCAACCAAAAAATGGCCGGGTGTTGTGGCGGGCGCCTGTGGTCCCAGCTGCTTGGGAGGCAGAGGCAGGAGACTCGCTTGAGCCCAGGAGTTGGAGGTTGCTATGAGCTGTGATGCCATGGCACTCTACCCAG
>CAUYQV010118965.1:0-46618 GCA_963574575.1 Galagoides demidoff
GAGCCAAATTTAAGAAATATTCTGTAACATTCTGACAATAATTGAAATTCAAAAGGAAATAATGAAATTATACTTTGTATGTGTATTTTTGTATAATATGTACATTAAAAGTTTTTTTATTTAATAATTTAGAGAATTAGAGAGCAGAATTACTGATGTTTAAGAAGTTATGGAGATTTGTGCAACTTCTTCTGAATTGTAATATTCCGCACCTAGTAATACTGACTTTATTCTTTAAAAAAGTTGTCTATTCAAAGATATTTTAAAGTTGCAAACTTAAAATTTTGAAATACTAATGTTTTTTAGGGATTTCCTCTTCTGACGACAGAGGACTAGGTAACTAGATCAGAACACCCACCAAGAATAATTAGAAAATTTGACAAATTGTAGATTAAAATAACTTGTATTTTTTGAATAAAAAAATCTAATTTTATTTGTGTTTTGTCCCTTCCAAATAATGTCCTAAATTTTACCTAATCTTTCTCATTCAGACATTTATTTTTAAACTCTTCCAGTACCCATACAACTCTATTTTCACAGCTAAGAAATCAAATAATTTTAAGAAGTTTTTCATTAACTACAAAAAGTCTCAATTTTTTTTCTTTTTTTTTTTTTTTGAGACAGAGTCTCACTTTGTCATCCTCTGTAGAATCATAGCTCAAAGCAACTTCAAACTCTTGGGCTTAAGCAATTCTCTTGCCTCAGTCTGGCGCTGGGACTACAGGCGCCCACCACAATACATACCCAGCTATTTTTTTTTTTTTAGAGACAGGTCTAACACTGGCTCAGACTGGTCTTGAACCTGTGAGCTCAGGCAGTCCACCACCTTGGCCTCCCAGAATGCTAGGATTACAGGTGTGAGCCACAGAGTCTGGCCCCAAAAAGTGTCAAACTTCTGACCATGAGATTTAAAACTGACAAATAACTCTTGGGCCCTATTATGACATTTTAAACATCTTTACGCATAGTACAATATTTGGTCCAATTACACTGAATTTCTCATTCTATCTCAAATACACTCTGAAAAAGCTCTCCCCTGAAGTTATTTTTGTGTGTTGTTTTCTCTGTTGCATCTAAATTTGGGGGTTTATCCTGTCCATTTCTGGCAGTTAAAATCTCAGATAAACAACCTGTTCATTATCCTCATAGTTACAATATCTCACAATTCAAACAATCCCTCCATTCTTTATCCTAGAAGACCTCCTGCTTCCGTGATAACAGTTATCTGTTATATCTTGTTACATTTTATATACATCTCTCCCTCCCTGCGGAATATGAACTCCTAAAGAACAAAAATCACCTTCTTTATGATTTATTAAGAAAAAAAACAAAAAGAAACCAAAGTGCTTTGAAGAATATCTTATGAGAAGTGTTTGTTAAATCAATTCTAAAATGCAACTAATAACAGTTAATCTTCTTAATTTTTTAAAAAATGTTATTATAAATTGACCACTCATAATTGTATCTATTATGAGGTACAAGGTGATGTTATGACTTATGAACACAATGTAGATTAATTCAATTAAGCTAATTAACGTATCCATCATCTGAACAAAGTTAACAACAATTTTGAAGCTTCAAAATGACTGATGTTTACAGTCCTGTTTTTTGTAGTTTCCACAAAGTTAGGAATTTGGGGATCTATTTGAAATATGGCAGACCTGTTCCTTTTGAAAGTTAACTTTGTTGCTCTTTTTGGTCTTTTAATTCCAATGTAGGATTTCTTTCTTTTAGGATCACAGGGACTGATGAGTGTATATTCTAATAAAACCCAAGATATTTAAATTTCAAGTTATTTACATTGCTTATACATAAGTTTAGATAAGTTAATATATTTCTGTACATTCATTAACAAATTATGATTCTGAGCAATATTATACAAATGGAAAACGTTTTTTGAAAATTTATTGTGTATTATACCCAGACCAGAAGGTTTTAATCAAGCTTCAAAGGCGTCTACTTTCTTCGCCTCTTCTTTGTATTACACCAGGTTGGGCTGGGTGGCAATTATCGGAATGAGTAGTGAGTTCAGATATACTTGTGAGTCTACACCTATAACCACAGAAGTTCTTCAATGTAGGACTTTATAACAATGGCAAAGAAAATAAAACTAAATGAATCTGTACATTGTGTTGAGACTACAGAAGATATGCTGCATAGAATTTACTTAAGCACTAATTTATAAATGCAACTTGTATAAAACTCTGTAGTCTAATTATTCTATTTTATTTCTAATACTTCTGTGTTAAAGAAGAGATGACTATTCTTAGCCAACTGTGGCCAAGATAACTCTCTTGTGTATTGCTTCTTTTACTGTCATTAAAGTTGTACTAGTGATATTCTGCAACTGGCCTATCTTGCTCCCAGGAGCCAATTGTTAAATATTCAGAAATTTTGCATATCTGCTATTAGAACATTAGTAGCTTGAATTATAAGCATATAGTGTAAGTATCCACATAATGCATGTTGTTTTCTTGTTGACTGCTATAAATTAGGAATCCTTCTTATACTTCCACCCAGGAAACTGATTTACCAATACACCACTGACTGTAATTGTTGTGAGTACTTTTTATTTTGTTTCATGCTGTTCTTGTTCCAGAGTAGTCTGTCTTAGAACTTACTTCCTTATATGATGGCACGAAACACTAATTTATCTTGAGGATCTTGAACTTTTTAGTGCAATTGCCCTCTTGGATGTAGGGAGCAGGGTACTCTCTTCCTAGTCTGGTGTGTGTTCAAGAAGCCCCCTTTGAACTTATGCCCGGCCTTAGCAAGTTGTGAGTTGCTATCCAACTGGTATCAAGTAAAGTGTGGTAGATCTGAAGTGCTTTGTTACTGCAGCTTAGTCAACCAATAAAGTGTTAATGCTGACAGCATTGGTTAAATGTAACTGACTTAGACTAAGTTTTCTGACGCTCTTGGCAAAAGAGCCATTCTTCCAAAAATGGTGCTTATCAGGGCCCTTTATCAAGTGATGATTAACAACATTCTCTGTTTTATCTACCTTACCTCCATCCTCATCCAAACATCTTGCTGCAACAAAACCAGAAAAGTTGTTTTCCTATATTTGCAATTGTTAAACAATTTATAAGAAAATGTGATGTGGCATCTATACACCATGGAGTACTACTCGGACATAAACAGGGATGAAATAATGTTTTTTGTAGCAACTTGGCTAGAACTGGAAAACATTATTCTAAGTGAAGTATCACAGGAATGGAAAAACAAACACATGTGTTCTCTCTAATGTGTGGGAGCTAAACAGCGGGACACATGGTCATGGAGTGGTGTAAAGGATCTAGGAACTTAAGAAGGGCAGAGGCTGGGAGGGGGATGAGGCATAAAACCTACCTATCAGGCATAATGTACACTAAGAAAAGGAAGGCAGGATTCCACACTTCCTCCTGATGGAAGTCAGTGACAGACTCCGCATTCCCACCTCAACGGGAAAATATTAAAGTTCCTGGGGAAGCAAAGACGATTTCCTGAGAAAATAATGGATGAAAAGGAGACAACCTACAGTGGCTATGAAGGCCCTGATACCATGTAGGTCAAATTGACATCTTCTAATGGTCATGAATTTATTGTAAAATATGAACATGCCCTGAGCTCCGGAATAAAACATACCATGTCGAGTAGCCCAGGTCAGTTCGCTGACCAATGAGGTCAATTTAGAGAGATCCCTTCATATATGCTATGAAACATATATGTGAGTTTTACCTACAAGGTCTGCTACACTAACAAATCCACAGAATTCCTGAATTCCCAATTACACTTGAAATTGCACTGAAATTGCTGATGGTTGTAAACTTCCTAGATTGCTAAATAAAATAAACTATAATGAACTGTTAACTTTTTCCCCTGTCTATTGTAGTACCTACAGTTCAGTCAATTAGTAATTTTTTCATACCTAGAATGTTGCCTGTCTGCAGTTAAAGTATAGACTACATTGTAAAGCAGATTATCTTCTGTTTCTGGCATTGCAATCAGAGTTGACATTTGTTTGCTACATCAACAAATTCAGGACATTTTCACGAACAGAAATAAATAAATATGCCAAAAACAAAAACACATGGGCACACTAATAGCTCTGACCTCAGCAATATGCAATTCATCCATGTAACAAAATCACTTCTACTCCCTTGATATTTTGAGAGAACAACAGAAAATTTCCTTGAGTTTTCTTTCTAACATTTAGCGCTTTCCAAATGCAGTATGGTGAGTGTTATTTTGCTGAGAACTCTCCCCCTAAATCTTCAACAAAGATTTCAAGAACCAGCAGTCCAATATCTCACCCCTCAGTGTTTAGCACAATTGTACTAAAATTTGCTGACAATGAGATTCAGCACATGGGGAAATAGGAGCTTGGAGTCTGAGTACACTTAAGCCTGCTGGTCCTCACCATGGACCAGTATCCCCTTCTATCACCCCAGCCTCTCTAATCAAAAGGAACAGTAGGAGAAGACACTTATTATGAGGTAAGGGAAGGGGAGAAGTAGCACTTACCCCTCAACAGTGCCCTGAATCCTCAATTACAGCCATATTGTGGTAGAAAGATCGGCTCACTCCATTGCCTAAGCAGGGACAGCATGATGTGTTCAGCTGACCTTTAAGTGATACTGCTGCTTCCAGAGAATTGAGTTATCTATCCCTTTATTTCTGCTCAGCATGGGATCCAGGACAGGGAGGTCTTATACATGAAGGGCACTGGTTATCACCCTTAACAGTACTGAATTTAGGTTAGTCTTGTTACCACTCTTGGGGAAAGGAACATCATCTATCTGCTTGTATGTCAGAAGAATATAAATATCTATGTATGTGAGAAAATTGTATGCAGCAACTTATGGGGGACAACATAACAGAGGATGCGCTAGCTCTGCCTTCCTTAGGTTTGCCCAAGCTTCTTGGACATTCTTTCTCCTCCTTCTTCTTTATCATTTTGCATTTATTGGTATATTCAAAAATGTTTGTTTTAGAATTAGACGAGGAAGAAGAAGTTTGGATGGGGACTGGGAAAGTATATAAAATGGATAAAAATGGAGAGGATGATACTGTGTCTGTTCTTGTCTGATCCTTTACAAAGGCTTTGAAATTCTCTAGTTAACATAGATGGACGGAAATGGATGAAACTTTTTTGCTACAAAAGCCTTAGACTACATCTTGCAAAGATAATTGCTGACAAAGACAAACTTTTTCTTACAGACTTAGAAAGTCTCTGGAGTCTTTTATTTTTTTTTTTTTTGGTAGTTGTTTTTTTGAGACAGAGTCTCACTATGTTGCCCTCTGTAGGGTACTGTGGTGTCATAGCTCACAGCAACCTCAAACATTTGGGCTCAAGTGATTCTCTTGCCTCAGCCTCCCAAGTAGCTGGGACTATAGGCACCTGCCGCAAAGCCTGGCTATTTTTGTTGTTGTTGTTACAGTTATCATTGTTGTTTAGCTGGCCTGGGCCAGGTTGAACTCACCACCTTCAGTGTATGTGGCTGGTGCTATAATCACTGTGCTACTGGTGCCATGGCCTCACAGCTCACAGCAACCTCCAACTCTTGGGCTTAGGCAATTCTCCTGCCTCAGCCTTCCGAGTATCTGGGACTACAGGCACCCACCACAATGCCCCACTATGAGATTTGCATGCTTTTAAAACGTATTTTAAGATAGATATATCACTATGTTAACCAGTTTGATGAAAATACTTCAATTTGTATATAAAACCATCACATTGTACCCCATGATTGCATTGATGTACACAGCTATGATTTAATTTAAAAAAAAAGATAGATATATCATTTTAAAAAAAAATTCAGCACCTGAAGACAGACGTTCAAAAAGAATAAATCAGGAGATTATCATTTTAATATTTTCATCAAGTTATTTATAGTGGATGCTGTAATGTAACACCTAGAACCCCTGGAGGGATCATTTCCCCAATTGTGGAAAGAGTTGTCAGGGACTGATCATAATTAATTCCATCCCCAAGGATTGTTCCCAGCCAAAGGGATTTGCCTCATCCATGCTTATGCTCTCTTCCCTGGGGGAGCTCATGTACATTGAGTGATTCATGTTGACAATCAAACCCTTGGCTCCCTTGTGCTGTTTGGGGAAAGCTGTGAGCCCCTGCAGTTTCAGTGCTCTCCATGGAATCAGCGAGTCTTTAGTTACAACAGCACAGCAGTGTTTCTTTTCTGTCCATTCCTGATTACCTCACACCTCCACAGGTGTTGATCTCAAGCAAATTAAACTTCTTTCATTCAAATTTCTGCCCCTGATTTTGCTCATGGGAAATGAAATCTGACCTAAGATAATGGGTATAAGGAGTTGGGTAGTACAAGGAAAAAGATCCCAAATGAAATTTTGGAGTTTAATTACCTGCCAACCAACTGACAATGTATACCTCATTATGGGCAGAAGAAGAACTGATATTCCCTTGAATGCTATAGCAGAACGATTGTTAAATGTTTTACCAAAGGTGTACTAGCATAGCATAGCAGTAGAAGGGCATGCTCTGATGGGCACAATAACTCAGATGTAACTATGTGTATATGAAAATAGAATAGAATGGCTGTAGCTGGAAGCTATCAATTTACTAGAGAAAGACAAAGAAAGACTGATGTGATTAATCACCAGTTTAAAGCAAAATGTGAAGCCAAAACACTTTCTTGGTATAGTATGAAGAAACTCACATTTCTTACAATGCCATATATAAAATGTGGGAATCAGACATAGGACTTAATTTTAAAAGTAGAGAAGACACTAAAGAAGATTGAATTATCAGCTTGAGAAAACCTGCCATGCCAGGATCAGGTCCTGATTGGAAAAGGGTGAGACCTCAAGTCTTAAGATAAAAAAACATTGGGTCAATGCACTGGAAAACTTTGTGTTCTGTACTGTGTATATCTTCAGAAATGGCTTGCTCTTTAACACTAAGGGTCAATCTTTCTTGCTTGAAGATGATGCAGGACTAGGCTATTCAAAATAATACATAACCCACCTTCTCAGGAGTCACTCTTCCTCCCATCCGGACCAAAGACTAAAAATCAGACTATATTGGAAGTAACAGTGTAATCTATCCAGCTTTGTACTGGGTGTGCTAAGGAAGAATGGGGTGAACATATGCAAGAAAGTGTGGGACTTAGCTGGCAGGACCATGTATACATGGGATTGGAGGCTGAAGAAACCAGCCCAATGGCAAATCCTCTCTCATGATATAGATGATATAACTGGCAAGGATGACAGAGGGTAGTGCCAACACAAGAGCCAAGTAGGTTCTTGAAAGCTGAGAACAAGTGGTGCCTTTCTCTAAGTGAAATACAAATGCCAAAACTAAGGTGGCAAATGGTGGAAGAAAGAACCGAAATACTCAACCAAAGACTGCATTTAGTCCCACTGTCTACTGGAAGGGGAAATGCCATTGGAAGCTTCTGACACTGTTTCTGAAGCTGATCAATACAGTCAGCCAAGAATGTTTTGTGTACAATTTGCTTAAAGTCATAAAAGATACAGGAATTGTGGTCTTCATCATATCTCCTACTTAATTCACCAATCTTGCCCCAGCAACAAAAAAAATCAAATAAAAAACAGAAAATGAGAGTGGACTATTATAAGCTCAAGCAAGTGGCACCTACAATTGCAGGAGAGATGCCAGATGTAACAAAATCTTTCAGAAAAATGGAATCAGAAATAATACCATGCCAAGACCTACTGAAGGTTGAGGCAGAAGAAAAAATAAGTAACACCAATCATTTCCTTTTTATACATTTTATTATTTTTTCATCATGGATTTTTTTCTTACCTTTTAAAAAATATTTCAGTGAAATATTTATCTTGAGTACTGAATTTTTGGTTTCCCTTAACTTTTACATCTAATGCAAATGTCTTTCTTATCTTACCCTAGTCCAGGCTCTGTATAACACGGCTTCAGAAACTTGGTAAATAGCCACTGCTCTGATGAATGTATTATTTCTTAGCCTAATGAGTAAAATAAGTAAATATTCACATGTAATAAACAAAAATATACATTCACATTCTTATCCTAGGGCTTTGTTAACTTTTTTGCCTGAAGGAAACTAAATGATTTGGATATATAATGTAATACTAAGTCGGTCTACAATTTCAATGGCATTATATTCAGTGGATTAGGTGAGGTAGACATATGTATGTTGGTGACCTTGTTAAGATACACATGGCCTAGTAGGTGAGAAATAAATCCTATGAAGATTCAGAGACTTGCTACATCAGTGCAGTTTATGGTCTGGTACATGCCAGGTCATCTCCACAGCAAAGGATAATTTATTGTATCCTTCATCTCTTGCTGCTAAGAAGGAAACACAATTCCTGACAAACAAGTATCATGAAAAACCAACAGCTTTGAGTTGAACACAGACAGAATAGTTAAGGACTCTTTGGGTTTTGGTTGTAATCCAAGTAGCTTTAACACATGGAACCCTTGCATGAAGACAACACAACAAACTGTATGATATTGGATGTGTCTGTGGTAGGCAAAAGTCTCCATGGGGAATGATAGCAGGACCCACACAGAGAACTGTATTGTGGACTCTAATGATCTGGAGTAAGGCTATGCCATCTGCAGTGGAAAATTATGTTCTATTATATAAACGTCCATGGCATGCTAGGGGTCTTGATAGACACAGAACACCTAAATGGACTTGTAGTTACTATGCAGAGCTGGGTTCTGCCAAACTAATCTAGTCATAGGTTGATCAGGCCCAGTAGCAATTAATCATGCCAGCATCAGGCATGAACAGGGCCAGAGGGCACAAGTAAGCAACACAAGCAGGTGGCTCAGACTCCATGTCATCTACCACTGTCACATTGGCACACCTCACTTAGCACTTAGCATGCCCCTGCTGTGCATGGGGAATTCATTATGAATAGCTGATGGAGAAAGGAAAAGGCTGAGCTAAGGAAGGTCATAGAAGAGCTGAGGTGGTATGTCAGTCAGAAATGTGTGGAATGTGGAATGTGTTACAGACACATTTCAGGGTGGGCCTGAAAAGACAGAGGCCAGGAGAAATCCTCCCTGGGTGCATAACTTTGGGTGATGCATATGTGGATTAAAAGTGGCCTGAGGTTAGAATATACATGGGCTCATGAGCAGTGATGGATGAATCAGAAGATTGATGAAGAGTTTGTAAAGAGAATAATTTTAGGACTGGGAAAAAAATATTTTTGAAGGCCAAGTGTATAGATAGATCTATGCAATGGTCATGAAATGCAGAAAAAGAAAGAAGCAAACCAACATTTAATGTGTGATAATTCCCAATTCATACCATAGATTGTCCATCAGAGAAGAAGCACTAAGTAATCAGATATATATACTAGTTGGCATCATCCAGATTCTGCCAGCATTTACCCAATTTTGGCAAAATGGAAGCATAAATGAAAGAGCCATTGTCTGAGGGGATGTTGATTGTGAATGGGCTCAACATCATGATTCCCGTTCAGCAACTGATCTAGGTATTGCTGCTCCCAAATGTACATAACAGCAACAGAGCCCTATGCAGATCCCTTAATGAGCTGCCTTCTCACAAAGAGACGGTAAATAAAGGGGTGACATCAAACCCTTGTTACACTAAAAAGAATAGCAATTTTTCTCAATTTTTACTGACACATACTAGAGATACTTGGGTTTGCTTTGTCTACAAGACCACATCCAGTTCCACTCTCCAAGGCTTCACAGATAGTTTGACCAACATAGCATTTTTTTTTTTTTTTTTTTTTTGGCCAGGGCTGGGTTTGAACCTGCCTCCTCTGGCATACGGGGCCAGTGCCCTACACTTTTGAGCCACAGGCGCCATCCCTAGAATTCTTTTTAACATTGTCTTGGATTAAGTATCTCAATTTATCTGAGGCTTCAGCTTAGAGATGATGTCCTCTGATATTGAGACTCTGTCCTCCAAAATGCAATGGACACTCTAAGTCAACACTCATTAGATGGTACCTATACAATAAGAATTCATGCCTCTGAGAATCAAGACTGGTACCATGTAGCTTTCTATCCTGTAAACTATTCAGAGAATTTGTGTTTACCATCCCCACAACTTTTGATACTGCACCTCTAGAGGTCTTGATTCCTAGCAACTGAATACATCCACTAGGGTACACTGCAAATATCCCTTTAAACTTTAAGCCATGGTAGCTACCTGGTGGTTTGTAAGTTATTTTACCAAGCAAACAGTGAGCATGGAAAAAGTTACTATCCCCGTGGGAAAGCTGATGTAGACCACAGGCTGGAGGTAGAGGTGGTGCTTTAGGATGGGTGGGTGCAGTAGGGAAGGCTGTATTTCATATCCTGGGGATATAATCAGCCATCTCTTGGTACCCCTTTTCCAATTTTGAGAGCAATAGATAACTCAGCCCCTTTCTGAGCAGATAGAGGGCTAGGGACTCACATCAGTGATGATAATCTAGGTCACCAAGTAAGCCATTCTTATCAGTAGAAATGAATCTAGAATGGGTACTAGAGGAGAGAAATATTATTAATTGTGAACTCTTGACTAGCTACAGTAGCAGGAACTATAGGTTTTTTTATCATAAGTTTTTATACACATAGAAAAAGAAACAAGCTTGAATCTTGGTGTACCTGTTCTCAGGTAAAGTGAGTTTATTAACTGCAGTAGGTACATCTGAGTGGCACAAGGAGTGGATGGCAGTGAGCACAGTGTGGTGCTGTGCTCAGATTCTTCTTTAGGAATAAACCTTTTATTATCTTGGCTGTCAGAAAGTTTGGTTACTGAAGGCTTACAGATGAACCCCGCCCCTCAAATTATCCTCAGCTTGGGTCTTTTGATTGTTGCGGTAAGAATACAAAGCGTAATTTCCTGGTCTATGCTGGGGACCTCTCTGAAGGGACTTGCTGGTGCTCTATTGGATTGGCTGAGTCTTTGCTGTAACTGTATCACAGTTCAACTACTTGCTTTGCCCAGCCTGACTCCCCCTAGACACTGACAGATATTGTTCTCAAAGTATCCCCAATATACTTGTTGCATGCAAATCTCAGATGTTCAACATCTATAGAGAAGCTGAGCTGGACAGGATTCCATCACATTGTCAGGGTTCACTACAAGAAAATACATTTTCTTGTAGTTGCGCACTTAAATATTAAAGGTAAATCTATTGTATAGAGATAATTTTTCTTTTATTTTCTTCAGCTTTTTCTCCATTAATCTTAATTTCTGTTTCTGTTTGCTTTCTTTTTGATAACTTTAGTTAATGTCAAGGAAAAATAAAGTTTAGGAGACTTGTTCTTTTTCTTGGCCTCACCACTAACCAATGCTCTGAACTTGGAAGAATTAAGTTTCTCTGAGTAAGAGTTGGTTCATTTGTTAATTGAGCAGGCTATGTAATCTTTAATGTATCTTGCAACTGTGAAAGTTAAATATTTTATTTTTCATCAGGTTTTTACATATTAAATCATATTGAAATTTGGGATAAAGAGATACTGGATGTAAAGGAAAAAAAATGCTAAAGAAATGTTTGAATCTTATGGCGTAGGGTCCTAGCCATTATAAAAATAAATACAAGTTTCATGAACACTGTTGGATAATGCTCATCAGATAAAGAGAAACTGCCCAATGGCAGATGACTTGCAGCAGACCATGAAACGTTGATGCAAATAATTCATTATATTCCTCAAGAATCTGCAGTATTTGTGATATGAGAATTTGTAGACTTGATTGAATTCATGATTTCTGCATTCAGCAATTACTCATCGAGTACCTGTTTTGTGCCCAGACTATACCAAATTCTGGGAATATAGAGATTAATGAGATAAAAATCCCAATTCTTGAATAGCTCAGAGTCTAGTGGGAGAAACAGACACATACACAAATATTACAATGCATAAGATCTGCTACAATAGAGGATAAGCAGAATGCTGCTGATGGATTTTGTAATGATCTTATGCAGACAGGATACATTCTTCTACAACGATTGACTGTCAGTCAGTTTGAGTAAGCCTGCATTTTAATAAAGGCGATCTGATCATTCTATTGTAAGTCATCAAGGCACCTCCTTGAAACCAACAATTATATATCTACATCAGCTCTGCCATTCTACTGGGACATTATAAGTTCCTTTTCACAGGAGCTCTTATCTACTGTCTATGTTAACTTAAATATCACACAAATAATTCTTACTGATGAAAAGTAGAGGAAGGACCACTAATTGCAAATAGCCTGTGTTAGACTAAGATTATGATTCTTGGGTGGGTAGCTCCCAAAGAACTTAATGAGCAGAGAGGAAATGTGAAGTGAAGGGAAAGAGAAAACTATGGGAAAAAGAAAGACTCCAGCAAATGAGGGATTATTTTATGGCTAGAGGTAAGTCACATACCATGTTGGCTTGCACAATGCCCGCATTTTCTCCTTCCTTCTGTAAACCCATGTACAATGTTGTGCTCACTGATAACTAAAAAGCAGAAGGGACCTAAAGTCAACGATTTTTGTTTACCCTTTCCTCAGTTCTAACCTCACTGATGAGCTAATGCTAGTGACCTGAATGGGTAGTAGCTAGTGGGTCTGTGTACTTTAGGGAGGGAGAGGAGATTTGGGCAAACTGGGGACTGCATTGAAATTGGTGAAGGAGAAAAGAGAGATTATCCTGGACTAGAGGGTAATAAATGGCTGTGTATCTTGGAGGAATGAAAAACCATGATAGATCATCCAAACTGAGGCAATTTTCAGAGTAAAAGCTGATGCCAAAGATTAAAATTAATTCATGTTTTGAAATATTTATTTATAGACTAACCCCTGACTTTAAATCTCGCCTTGCCTTTCAAATAGTGTTATTCAAAAGCCTTTCTGAAAAACTCAGAATAACATATACCATATATTAAAGTCAACTTAGAAATACTTTCTATTGATTATATGAACATTAAAATTAAAATACTCAGAACAGTTATTCTTATTATATGTTCAGACGCTTTAATTCATTTTTGTATCTCATTCTGCGTAATTGGAATTTTTCTGAAAATACTTTTTCAAATCAACTTATTGTTAATTGCTTAATTAGAATCTCCTGTAGTCAGGCCTTCAAGTGACTTCTCTAAAAACCGTAATACATTTCATTGAGGGACTGAGGTGCATGAAACTTCAGAAAGCATTCTGAAGACTATTCTCTGTTCTAATTTCTTCCATATGAACTTCATAATTATTTTAGAACCAATATTTTCACAGTATTTTTGCCTCCAATCAAAAGCCATTTCTTCAAAATATATTTTTAAAAATAAGACACGAGCGAAAAAAATGTCTCAAATTAAGCTATCATTGTAATTCATCCAAATGTTTTGTCAAATTCATGTCCCTGATAACTTGGGCAATCTCAATTTTATTTCACTTTGAATTGGCATAGAAATTTTCAAATTAAAAAACAGATGCTATATCAAAAATCATTTTCATGAATTGATATATTCCAAATCACAAAACAGAATTTTCAAAATTAAATTCCATATGCTATTAGTATTCTTTTAATGTGTTCCCTTCCTCCAGTGCATTCATTGGCATACATTTTAATGTCTTTCTGCTTGCAACATTTTGTTCATTAATTTAGCTTGCTAAAAGCTTCAAATTGGAGAGTATGGGTAATCCATTTATTGAATAATTAGAGTAAGTTTTGCCAATTGACCTTCAAGGAAAAACAACTAAAATTTAGAAATCTCACTTTTTAAACACATTTTGTGCCATTGTAGGAAAATGAGAATGAATTAAAAAGTAGTTACTCAAATGTTCAAACACTCTAAAATCTGATTGATTCTGTGCAGCAGAGAGGAAGCACACAACATTTTCTAGTTTCTACCTCATAAGTTTCTTAATTTACTAAGAATATTTCCCCCCCAAAAAACTATACTTGCCCAAAATTTAAATTTATAACAATCACAAAACTAATAACTGAATCTTCAGTTTTGATCTTTAAAAAGTTATAGCATTAAAATAACACAGTATGTTAATTTTTACCTAAAATAAACTTCCTAAAGCTCGCCAACTATCCACCTCACAACACAGATCATGGTAGAATCTATGAGTCACAGGTGTTGCTAAAAGAAAAAGGAAGAACTTATTCCTGGACTATAACAATCATTGCTGATATCCTTCGAATCAAGTCACTCCTAGCTCTGTCTATGCCTTGTGCGTATAATTCCCAGAGCTCTATCTAGAGCTAGCCAGTAGTGTGCCTGAGTCAGCCCCTGCCCGCTTGTGTGCATCTCTTCCCAATTCCACATTAATGACTCCAGTTTCATAGCTTGAAATTGTTCATGGTGGAACTGTTTATACACAGAAATTGGCAGAGGCTACAAGTCATAGTTCCTTATCCCACACTTCTATCCTTAGAACTGGTTGTTAAAGGCTCACCAGTGCACTATTGTAACAAAGCATGCAGCCTTCCCTAGGCACAGCAGGCAGCTGTTCCTTTATGAGTATTTTCTACTGGAAAAGGATTCTACAATAGGAAGGCTCATGGTCAGGGCAAACCATGCCTCCAAGTGTGGCTAGGACAATTCTTGGGATCACCCGCTGTGCTAGAGCCCTCTCTTGTTTAACTTTTGAACCTGAGATATACACTTTTGTAATAATGCGTGGAAAACAAATAAATGGCTTCATTTAAATGAGTCAGGATGGTTTTGGTAGAACCTCACTGTCGACTGCCCAGCTTCTGCCATAATCTTGTCTAGTCTTACATAAAACACATGCTGTGATCAGAGGTGATAGCCTGCAATCAGGATTCTCTGTTAGCATATGGTTAAATATGCGGTATACAATACTCTTTTCCTTGCCCCTGTCACACAAAACATAATTTATGTTTCTCTTTCAAGGGTGGCATGCCAAGTGCCTGCCAATACAAAAATTAAATGTGTGCACACATAAGAAGCCAACTTCATCTGGATTTGGGCAGTGGGAAAAGTGTTGGACACTTAGTGTAACAATGTCCCATGTTAACAGATAGCAATTCAGGTGGGAAGAGCGGTAGAGTGCAGGCGGGGTGATTGTATCTCAACTTTTAGCAATGATCCTAGTGGAGAAAATATTTTTCAGCTTCACTGAAATGAAGTTTTTCAAAAGGCTGAAACTCAGTTTTTAAGTGATTGGGTTGTACATATTTATATGTGTTCTATTTTACGGCCAAATATTTTTATAGCCTACTCCATTTGGGGGTTAATCCAAAATGATATTTACAAAAACTACACACTAGTAACTGAGTATAGTTTCAACAAAATAGATGATAAGTAGTTGAAGGTTACTTAGAATACCAAAGGAAAAATCAGGTATTTAAAAATAAAGTATCAACAAAAGTCTATTCATTTTGTATAAGCGTGGTAACAAAATACTATAGTCTTAGTGGCTTAAAGCAATATAAATTTATTCTCTTGTATGGAGTGGAAGGTCTGACATGGGTCTCCACGAGCTAAAATCAGGTCATCAGCAACTGGTGCATCCCCAGAAGTGTTAGTAGAAAATCATGCCTGTGCCCTTTCTCCCTTCGAGAGGCCACCTGCATTCCTTGGCTTGTGGTCTTCCTCCAGCTTCAAAGCTGGCAAAGTTGCATTTCTCTGGCCATTCTTCGATAATCACATGTCCCGCTCTCTGATCACATCTTAGAAAGATACTCTGATTTTAAGGACACATTTTAAGGACATTTATGAATGATCTAAGATAATGTCCTTACCTTAAGGTCCTTAGTAATTGCAACTACAAAGGTAATGTATTCATAGGTTCATGTGATTAGTATGTGAACATCTTTTAGAGGGGCTATAAGTCTGCTTGCCACACAAGTATTATTTTCTTAGCAAAGACTATAGTATGTCCCTTGGAAAGGCTATAGTGCTCAATCTTCTATAACTGCTCTGAAAGGACCAGAAAAACTACCTAAATTTAAAATAATTATTAGAATAAAAAAAATCACAAATACAGGTGCCAACATATTCCCCCCCTCCACCCACCCCATGGGTATCAGCTACTTTTTTCCCATATGAAACTATAGCCAGATACAAGATTCAATACTAGATAATTTCTTCATTACTGTAATTTTTCAAGACTTTTGTTCATGGTAGCCAGATGTCTATTGTTTGGTTAGGAATTAATTCTGTAATTGTTTTAAAAAAAGAGTTAGCTGTCCAAGGCCACACATGTGGCTCAGGTGCATTTCAACAGCGCTGCTGTTAGTTTCTCTAATTAGAGCCAGGATTCTGGAGGCACACATTTTCTTTTCTTTTTTTTTTTTTTTCCAAAGGCTGCATGCCCACTCAATTAAATGAAAGAAATAATCACTGAATGGAACTCCCTCAGATCTTGTCCAAATGTTGTGTACATTTTAATCCAAAGTTTACTTCAAAGATAAATATAAATGGAGATATATTAGGCACAATAGCGTTTTACTTTTAATAATAGAACATCGGTCAAATTTAAAGTGAAATGGATATGACTGATCATTTACACATAAACGTGTTTCTGTTAAATATCTTTGTATAAACAAACACAAACCTCCATAAAATAAGGTATGTGCAATTTTAGAGAAAGGTTTCTTAAGAGAAAATTTTCTCAAAGCGGTCTTACACAATTGTTCCAAATAAAGTAAAAAATATTTGGAAATAGGAGTTATGCAACACAACTGCACAAAAGGGATAATCCCTGATAAGGAGAAATGTTGAAAATGGATGAACTTATGAAGGGAAAATGATCTGTAAAAGTGTAAATTCAGTTGAACACACTAATCATCTTCACTCTCCAAAGACGTATTTGTACTATCACTATTTTGAAATATCTAGGATAAATGGCTTTTGAGATTATAAACTTCCAATGAAAAAAATGAAAGACATCATTTGAAATTTAATTTATGAATATTTATCACTTACAAATAGTTATTTTTTAAATTCTTTACCCTTGTTAGTTTCCTAAGGTTACTGTCATGAAGAACTGCATTGCTTAAAATAATAGAAATTTATTCTTTCATAATTCTGGGTGATAAGTAAAAAAATCAAGGTTTTAACTGGGCCATGCTCCCTTTGAAGCTTCCAGGGACAATCCTTCCTTGCCTTTTCTGTCTTCTGGGAGCCCCAGGTGTTCCTTGGTTTGTGGCAACATGAACTCCAATCTCTGCCTCTGGACTCTGCCTCTGCCTCATAACATCCTCTATGTGTGTGTCTCTACTTTCTTCTCTTTTAAGAAAACCTCTCATATTAAGTTAAGGGTCCATTGTGACTTCATCATAACTAAGTATATCTGTAAAAAACCTGTTTGATAACTACTTATTCAGAATTGGGATTTGAGAATAGAAAATAAAGTGCAGAGTTTAGCAAATAAGGCACATTCTAAGGCCCTGGAAGTTATCGACATACCTTTTTTAGTGGAATAAAATTCAACCCCATGACTATCTCATTTTATAAAATACTGGTTCTCTTATAAGGCTTACAGAATTGATCACTCGGAAATTTATGTGGATGTTTGTATCTAATTTTTTAATAGATTAAGAATTAGTCTAAATTGCAAAATCTGTTCACATGAACAGTCATATCTGTTAACATGAAGTCAGTTATTATTATTGCATTCAAATAGTTTGAATATGATTTTAGTGTACTGATAACATTGATTACATTTTGTAGTTTGTGGTATTAAGATATATGTTCAATAAAGTAATTAAGGTAATGGTAATATGGGACAAATTCTATGCTTTATTTTCTGTTCTCAAACCTTAATTTTGAAGATGTCCAACCTTCTCTACTAACTTAATGATATACTAAATTTTATGAAAATTATGTACATGCAAGTGGTTGCCTCAAATATTTCCTGAAAAGTCATCTTTTTTTTTTTTTATGGTAGAGACAGTCTTACTTTATGGCCCTTGATTGAGTGCTATGGTGTCACACAGCTCACAGCAACCTCCAATTCCTAGCTTAGGTGATTCTCTTGCCTCAATCTCCTAAGTAGCTGGGACTACAGGCACCCACCACAATGCCCAGCTATTTTATTGTTGCAGTTTGGCCGAGGCCAGGTCTGAACCCGCCACCCTCGGTATATGGAGCCGGCTCCCTAACCACTAAGCAACAGGTGCCACCCTGTCCTCTTTCTTTTTTAAGCAATGCATGAGTGGTGATAGATTTGTATTAGAGAAATTTAGACTAAAATCTAATTCTTAAATTGGCTACAAATTCTGTTTGGCAATTACCACATATAGCAATCTAACTGAATTAAGAACTTGCCTGTATTGAAATATTCTAAATAGTCACCAACCAAACTTTTTATAAAGAGTTTCAGAGAAAGAAAAGACTATCCATGTTTCTTACCTCATCCAGGCATTTTGTATTACATTTGAAATATAGATCTAGCATTTAAGTTATGTAATTTTCTACTAGGTTATTAAATACATTTTTCTTTAATCTGCCACAAATGATTTTTGGAGTGTGATAAATAAATGAACAGACTTTCTACCATGGCAAGACAGGAACCCTAATGCCCAGCCTACCTAGGCACATGTTTCCCTCTGAGGTCTTGCCATTTGGTTGGTACATGGTTGGGATGATACATATATTCTGTTTTCCCTGATTCAATGTAATGTAGTTAACACCTGTTGTGTTCATTTGCCTAGCGTTTTTCCTGAACTGTTTTTATAAGTTACAAATAAATGCATTAAAATAGACCAGAGTAGATTTGGTAGATTTTAATTTTATACTTGTAGTTTCTTTCAGTTTTGATGACTAGTGTATAAAACTCACGTACATCAATAAAGGTGCTCTTTTTAACAGTTGGCTAAATAATAAAAAAAAAAAAGATGATTGGCAATAACTTATTACTCTTTTCTAACTCCTCCCAGATACAGCATAGTCTCTCTTTCATGGAGAATATGCCAGATTTTTCTGTGCTAAAACAAAATGCACTCAGACGTGGTGATCTGTGGTCAGTTAACTGCTTTGACCATGAAAAATGGTAGGAAAAGAATTCTGTATCATTGCAGTTGCAATGAATAGTCTTAGGATTTTTATATCTCACAAAAATATTAGGATGTCACATAGAAACCTGTGTACACTAAATTAACTTTGCATGTTGCCAAGAATATAGTTTGAAACTGTCCCGCCCCCATTAACAGGAAAGGCATATTTTTAAAGGTAAAAACTCAAAGCATGACCTTCTTAGTTATGCCCAATTTCCCCAGCAAGTTCCAATCATCTAACAAAAATTGAGAAAGAAACAAAGGAACCATATAAAATAGCATACAGTGACATATCAGCAGAATTTGAAACAATCAGACAGAATGAGGGACCCCCAAGGGAGAAGAAAGCTATTTGGCTGGTTGACTAATTATATGCACTAATAGATTTCCACTGGGCTCTCTGGTTTTTAAGAGAGTTCATTTAATTGCTGGATCAAATTGGATGTATTTCCAGGCTCTTCTCATGGTCAGGGCATGTAGAAACAGAGCAAAATCAGACCTTAGAAAACTTGAGTTCAGACACTTCCACTTTTCAGTTTTCTTTAAATATCCTGCATCTCAGTTAATTACCAATACAAGGGAAAAAGTAATAATAATTTACCCCTCAAACTGTTCTGAACATAAGCATGAGAAAGACAATTGTAGAATTTGAAGAATTATATAAATACAACTATCATTATTAATCTGAATTGACTTGAGCTGTATCTTTACAGTGATGTAATAGCTTTTAATTTACTCCCTGAACATGTAAATAAGTTTCTTTCCCTTTGAGAAATGCCAAGATCTCCTCTTCCTGACTTTTTAACCTAATGCATAGAGAAAGTTCTATTTCATAGATGATCTTGATAAATGCCATTCTATTAAAAATGAATACAATTTGCTGTCTGAGGATTCTGAAGCAGTAAGCATGCCATGCTTCACTTCTGCAACCAGACTTCTCAAGCATCACCATGACGTGAAAACTTTCCCACTATCATTTAAATCACCCTAGCAATTTAGCAGTCACATGAGTAAGTGGGTTTTGTGTGTGATTTATATAAAGATGCTAACATGAATTTATTGCATTTGTCTGTTTTCTTCACTAGTAGAGAAATTTATCCAAGGCATGATCGTGTCTTCTATTGTTTTTTTTTTTTTTTTGTAGTGCCACTAACCTTTAAATCTGTATAATTTGAAACATTGATAATCAGAAGGAATCTGTTGAGGACATCTCTTTGACATCTCATCATAAATAACATACAATGGTTGAATAAGTTTCCTCATATAGTATATGTGTATAAGACCACTGGATATCACTGGGTAAACTTGAATTCAGGCAGGTAAGAGATAACCATATACAAATGAAGACAGAATTAAATATAGGCTTATGCTTATTGATGAACTGAATTCCTGACAATACTCCAAATTGTGTATATATATTTCAGACTGATGGAAATTCATGATTAAATGACATAAATTATAAAAGTAACTTCTGATAATTTCTCTGAAGTACTGATACGTAAAAAGTTTTACTAGTAAAGTGAAATAAGTTTCAGGAACATCAGTCTAAAAAGTAAATAAATGATGTCTATTTACCCTTTACCTATAAAAGCTTCAGGATTACCTAATCCCCTTCATTATAACTATGGCTTCTGTTAAAATGCTATTGTTCCAAATGAAAAAAAAAAGGGAATTATGAATTCCTCATGCAAATTTGTAACTTAGTATGGCTAGTGAACTCATAATGAGCTACATTATTAGAAAAAGCATTTTGTTATGGAACATGGTTTTTACTTGCATACTTATTTCTGTTCATTAAAACAATGAGCACATCATAATGAATAAAACATTTGTATGCCATTTATTACATCCACTACTAAAGTGTCAATACTGACCAGAAATTGAATTCATACTCTCTCACATTTATGCCAAAATCCATTGAACAGACATGTAAAATTACTAAGAAAACAAAAGATCAGGCTTCCTAGAGACATCTGTATATCTTTCAGAAACCTAAATATTATTCATTTTATAAGGTAGATAACATGAACAGAGGGAATATG
This sequence comes from Galagoides demidoff, assembly GCA_963574575.1. NCBI lineage: Eukaryota > Metazoa > Chordata > Mammalia > Primates > Galagidae > Galagoides > Galagoides demidoff. The sequence continues at coordinate 20,979 of CAUYQV010118965.1, forward strand.
ACCTTTTGTGGCATATGGATAAAATAAATTTAATTTACTTTGTGCTAAATATCATTCTGTAATTATAAAAATGCACTATTTTAAAGATGGAAAATAACTAGAAAGGATTTGTAAAGGTATAGGGAATTCTGTTGCCTTGAAGTCGTACATTTGTATAGAATAACAAACACCAGTACTAATATGTATGGTAATATCTCACTGACCAGATGCCATCAGGGACTAAGTAATTATACATTAATAATTTTTCCAGTCTTGAATCTTACCACTTTTAAACACCAACATTTCAAAATGTTAACAATATATAGAAATTCCTTCTAACATGTTATATACTTTTCAGCATAGAAGAAAATATCCTTTATTACATTTTACACTACTGAAAATTAAAAACAAATGACAAAATAAGTAATTTACACCTTTAAGTAAAGGGAATTTTCAATTAATCCAAAAATATATAAAAACATGTTACATTATAAAGTAAAGAATATTACAGACATTACCATTCTTAATATAAGAACTATGTGAAATTAAAATAATCAGGATTCATAGAATTCTCCTCACTAGGTTTAGTTAAAAAGTACCAGCCAATTACAAAGATGAATTAATATGGTTGAAAGGAATATCCACCCATCTCCAAATTCATTTTAATGTTAATTATCTCCATTGATTTTACTCACTTGAAGTATGTAATGGAAAGATGGAGGTAAAGATTGATATGAACAGCAATACTGGGTGAGGAACAATGGCAAGTCACAATAGCAGATGCTATCAAATCTCTCAAAGAAATTTGAGAGATTACTCTCATAAGTAATCAGTAATTACACCACAGAAGTTAATCTATAGTTAAAATCATCATCACCATCATCATCATCACGAGCACTTGAAAGATGAGATAATTCACATTGAGTGCCAATTAAGTGGACAAGAGTGTTTCTAGAAAAGCTTTTCAAATTAGGTAACATCTAATTTGACTCACAAGAAAGAAAACTCTTACAGGAATGGAAAAGGAGGCTGCGTTGTTCTTTCCACACAAGCAATAATGCTGAAAGAAACCATGTCTTTCCCTATTAGTGGTAATACCTCATAAATGGATAAGAACTGGCTTGTAAAAACATCATACTCACATAGATATTAATTCAGTGCTTCACTTTGCATATTATTTGTTTTTTGTTACCATAGCCGTCAATCATGTCTGGATACAAGCCAGTAAAATGGCAAAGATTCAGGCTTAAATTATAGGAAGGGAAAGAAAATAAAAACCTGTGGTTTTAAAACATCACTTATTTTTAATAGTAGAGTATCTCATGTGGTTATAATTATGAATGAATCCTTTTGGCATTTTATGAGCAAAAGAATTATCAATAAAATAAAACATGTTTCAATCAAATTTTAAACTGCAATATGGTCGTATCTTTTTTAAAGGATGGGTTTTAATAAGTAAAATTATTCTTGAAGTTAGGAAGTATTCATTTCCTTTCTTTTTTCAGGTGTTATACGGTACGGCTTTTAAGATTAAAGTATCATAAGGCTAAAATATTTAACTACTCATTTATAATTAATAGGAAATTATTTATAGCAAAATGGTGAAGAAGTTAACTTTGAAGTGAGATATACTTGGATCAAATCTCAGTTCTTCTATTTATTTCTACTTGAATTTGGTAAAGTTAGTTTCTTCCTAATAAAATGAGGGTAATGACCAATGCATGCCCCTTAAGTTTGGGGGGACTTTTTTGAGTGTGTGTGTATGCAAATTTGTGATAATGCTTTTTCTCTATTCAGCATGTGCCTGACTCAGACTAAGAGCTCAATGAATGTTAGCAACACATATTATATACTTTTTGCATCTTAATGGCACCCATTGTCTGTTAGATAGATTTACTATCAGTAGCGGTATAGCTGAAGGTAGGAGAAATGAAGCCCAATCTGGGGTATGCTAACTTGACTTAGTCCCTTCCCTCCCTGGACTGTAAGTTCTAGCTTGCTCAAAGAGTCTCTTTCTAATATGTCCTAGGCTATTCCTAGCTCCTTTTTAGAATTCTTCTTACTCTAGAATTATTACAAAATTAGTTATTTTCTCTGAACTCCTTTGCCTTTTTCTATAAGATAGTTGAAAGCAGAGACTGTGCTAGTCACTTAGGTCAGCTCCTTTACCTTATGTCTTTCAGTGAGATTGTATGAGACCTTTGCCATACAATTAGATACCCTTCGTCACAGATGCACCACATTTTTTCAGATTTTTGAAGTGTACTGTTAAATGGTTCACAAGAAATATTGCATATTTTTATCAGTGGAATGTAAATGGGAACAATAGTGTAAGTTTGATGGTTTTAGAAGCTCTAGCTTTTGAGCCTTGCACTGAGATACAGTAAGCATTACATAGATAGTAGCTGTAAGACAGTCAGTACAATGCAACATGCTCTCATATTTACTTCCTCATCTTCAGTATTAAATAGTTGAGTTACATTAATGCGCATCCACCAAACAAAAAATTAATGACATGTGCAAAGAGCCTATCTATATCTCTGTATATCTTTGAATCTCTGTGTGTGGGTGTGTATACATGGTATACTTGACCAATAATTAGACACTCAAAAATGTCAAAAAATATGCCTTAATACGTAAAACAACGTAACTGTTTCAGTCAAGAAATGATGGAAGTTATTTAGTAGGCAATGGTGTAACATTTGATCTACCAGCATCTGAGCTATAGGCAGGCCAAAGTCATTACCAGAATCCTGAGAAAGAAAATTATGAGAGAGAAAGTGAGTGTCTATTATCCCAACCCTATCTAGCTCAAGTCCTCAGAAGCCAGGAGTAATTGAGTATCTTTGCACATATAGCAAAATATCTTGAATGAAAGAGAAGAACCTGTCTTCAACAGGAAGCTGAGGCACAAAAACAAAACAAAACAAAACAAACCACAGTAGGTTTCCGAATGCAGAGTTCCATCCTACAAGTCTATGGGGATTCTAAACTTGCTTTCCCTCTTCCTGCTGTCCTCTCCTATTTCAGTCTTGTCAGTATGCTTGCTTGTTTGCTTGTTTTCCTCTTGGTTGAGTGTCCAGTGTTTTACCAGGCTGACCACTTTCCTTCCCTTGCTACCTGTCTAATATCCAGTTGTCCTGTTCTGAGTGACTTAACTGCTCACGCTTAGCTTGAGTCCCAACAAGACTAGATCCATATATTATTGCCCTGTCTTGGATTCTGAATATATTTTCTGAGATTTAGGGTATATGGCACGTATTTTAATATAATTAAACATGACCATTTTAAAATTTGGACCAAAGTAGTCATACTTTGGAGAAAACCTAGGTGAAATATTCTTATAATTAGAAAAAAAATAATTACAAGTTTGATGAAGAAAATGTAATGCAGTAGTTTAGTAGTTTGGCTTTCTTTCTTTTTCTTTCTTTCTTTCTTTCTTTCTTTCTTTCTTTCTTTCTTTCTTTCTTTCTTTCTTTCTTTCTTTCTGCAATTTCTGGCCAGGGCTTGGTTTAAACCCACCACCTCTGGCATATGGGGCAAGCACCGTCTACCCTTTTGAGCCCCAGGCACCACCTGGTAGTTGGTTTTCAATCACGCAGTTAAAAACTTTGTAGTTAATAAATAAATAAATAAATAAAATTTAATACATAAAAGTATGAAATTAAAACAAAAAACACTTTATATTTGACAAAGATTAGGAAACGTTAATACTAATATTCGAATTTGTAATCAGTAGGAATGTCAAAATTAAAGGGTCATTTAATCATTACTAAAGAACTAGTTAGAGAATTCATTATAGACTAATCTTATTTTTGTTTCTGATTGGTAGTTTAAGGGAAGTTATAAACAATAAATATGAAGGTGAATAGTGCATTTAACATAGTTATTTATGAGCATCTGAAAGATTGCCCTCTTCCATTGGGTGCAGCTTTGAAAGGAATACCCAGAAAGTAGAAAGGTGACAGGGAAGGTCTACGGTGTCTATCAGAGCAATGAACCCATTCTGGCAGCAGATCGTATGTTTGTGGCTCCATAGCTCTCACAGCTCCATCGTGGTATCTTTGTGGATAAAATGTGGAAATGCAGTAGCTGCTGGTAAAGTACAGCAAATTGAGGACCAGGTGATTGCTGATTAATTGATTGTCATCTCCAGTAATAAGGTTTCAAACAATATGTTTTAGAGCTCAGTTCCTTCAAAAACATCCCATTCAACAGTTTTATTCATAGATGTTTTGAACACAAAGGAGTCATGATAATTTTATTTGTAGATGACACAAATCTAGATCGATAGTTAACACATTGGATGCAAGATTTGGATTCTAAAGATCTTAACAAGTTTGAAGAATGGCGTAAATAAAAAAATAAATAAATTTTGGGCAGTGCCTGTAGCTCACTGTGTAGGGTGCTGGCCACATACACCCTGGCTAGTGGGTTCAGGCCTGACCCAGGCCAGGTAAACAACAATGACAACTGCAACAAAAAAAGCCAGGTGTTGTGGTGGGCACCTGTAGTCCCAGCTACTTGGGAGGCTGAGGCAAGAGAATTGCTTAAGGCCAAGAATTTGAGGTTGCTATGAGCTGTGATGGATAATAAAATAATAAATAAATAGATAGATTTGATGGTTAATACAAAGCTTCACACTTCTGAAATTTTCAAAAGACAAACAAAACTTCAGACAGAATGAGATTAAAATCAATGAATTAATATTAGTTTATGTAAAAAAAGATTTAGGGGACCCCCCCATAGCTCTAAGGTTGACACAAGATAATACTTGTATGGTTTATGACTACCACAAATGAATTTAGGATGTATTGATGGAAACACAGTATACAGAACAAGACTAGATTATACTGTGACTACCATTATTAAAGTTGGGGTACATTCCTAGAAACATAGTATATAGAACAAAAATAAACTCAATTTCCTCTATTCTGGGTTTGGCTTTCTGAATCACATTTTAAGGGAAAGCAGCAGACTGTGAGGATTGATTTTGGGAGTCACCTTGACTGAATTAGGGATTCACAGATATCTGGTAAGGCATTATCTATTCTCAATGCTTCAATAGTCATAGAGTGCATACTATTTCTATTGAAAGGGAAAACCACGTGATCTGACATTTGATTAGAATGATTCAGCTGCCCCAGATGTGTCTGTGAGGATATTTCTAGGACTAATTGGGAAAGACTTGCCCTTAACGTGGTCAGGAGCTATCCAGTCAGCAGGGGCTCTGGATGGGATAGAAAAGTGGAGGAAGGGTAAATTTTGGCTCTCTCTTCCATAGATAGAATGCCCACTCTTTTCTTGCCCTACAGTGACAGCACTTCAGGTTTTTTAGCCTTTGGACTCTAAGACTTACAATAGCAGCCCCCCAGCTGCTCAGGCCTTGGGCCTCAAACTGAGAGTTACTCCATGAGCTTTCTTGGGGTGAAGGTTTTCAGAGTGAGACCTTGCCATGTTACTGGCTTCCCTGGACCTCCATCTTGCAGATGGTCTATCATAGGACTTCTTGGCTTCCATAATTGAGTGAGCCAATTCCTCTTATAGATCCTTCTCATTAATCTTGCTTCCTACATCAGTTCTGCCTCTCCAGAGAACCCTGGCTAAAACACCAAAAGTGTTTCCTGTAATGGTGAAAGGTTTTGTATGGAACACCCCAATGAAGTACGTATTAAAGTATATATTAATGCTTATGTATAAGAGAGGATAGCAAATATCAAAGGCAAGGCCAGAGGAATTCATGAGTAGGACACAGCCAGTGACTCATTTGGACCCAAGTGTAATATGATATCAGGACAAAACAAGGTGAATTTGAAACCTATGCCTTTCAAATGACAATTTGGCTCAGGAAGTACCTTTTTGTCACAGATGTTATCAGTTGAGATCAGACTAACCAGAGGGAATACTGTAATTAAAGTTAAGATAGGTTAGTTGCTGCAAGGAAGCCAGAAATTATCAATAACATACCTTCAATGTCAGAAATAATGTTTTTGGCAATGTCTAACTGTAGTAGATTACACATTATTGTGAATTATGGGAGAAATCATCTGTGACATTTAAGGTGCATTTATTATAGGAAGGTACTGCAATCACATGACAATCAACCAGAATATATAATCTTCGGGAGAGCCATGGGATTTGTAGTATTTTCAAATGGGAGGAGTGTTCTTTTCTTTAGGATTGGCAATGTGACTTACTTCAGCCAAAGAATTTGAGGGGACATGCCTCATGAGACTCTAGGAAGAAGCTTAAAGAGCTATTGGGAGTTTCTGTCCCTACACCCTTCCTTCTGCCACGAGAACAAGATAAGAGCTAACCATCAATCTGAATGCACAGTGATGAGACATATGGAACACAGCTGAAGACTTACTATAGATGCCCATCTGAGGTCCAATGTGAGGACTAAGACTTTGTTGTTGTAGGCCACCAAAACTGGGGATTTGCTACTGGAAAATTACCTGGATAATTCTGACTCATGAAACACAGAACCCAAGGAAAGTAGCTGTGATAAGGCACTGAGGTGAGTCCCTGAAGAGACTACATCAAGGTTCTATGCTGCTATTTGGCTGATTAAGCTTGAATAAGAGGCTTGTAACTCTATAACCTTGTCAAGAAAAGATCTAACAGAGACAGAATTTAACTGCTATTGACAAAGAATCCCAAGGTTCATAAATTTGGAGAGAGCTTTATCCCTTATAAAGAATTGCTGCCTGTAGACTGACCATCCTGACAGGCTGGAAAGTGTAGCCTCTGACAGAGACTGAAAGTAGGTAATTTGAAAGAGGAAAGGTGAGGCAGAAATTTATGCTGAGGGGATCTTCAACAGATTATAGGAAGAGCTATGAGTATTCATTCAAGAGGGCACACACGCATGCATAGTAAACAGATGTGCATGCTACATCCGACCATGCTCACTTTGGGGTAGGGACTTAACACTGAAATGTGTTACAGGAAGAAGACATGAAGGCAATCAGTGCAGCCTCCGTGTACTGGCCAGGACCAGTCCATGACCAGTGGTCTCTCATCAGGAGAAAGTTAATAAAGTACGTCTCATCTCCCATTTTCTTGTCCAATCAAAACTACAATCGCGGCTCATGGGAAGTGGTGAGGATATGATGTCAGTCATCCTCTGGGAGTTGGTGAGCTGCAATTGTTTCAGTATTGTTTATCTTGATGTCTGTACTTGCTTTGCCTCTATAGAAAAAGAAGAAAGCTTGTGGCAGTTAGAAAAGAGCTAACTTTTTAAGTAGAAGGGCATTATTTAACCCTTGCCTAGCATGGCCTTAGGTCTAATTTATAATTTTGGTTTCTTATGGCCACAAAGAGTTTGTTCATCAGTCTTATGATCTTTATTTTAAAACCGCCTATACAAGCTAAGGAAAGTTTATAATTACTTGGTTGTCTTAAGAAGGTACAGATAAAAAAAACAAAACTTGTTCTCAATTTAATAAAAAAAACTGTCTAATAATTAGAAATGTTTAAAAACAGTGTGGGCTTTCTTTTAAGGTGGGATACTACCCTTACAAAAGCCATGTAAAGACAAAGATATTGATTATCTGGGATATTGAGGAGAATAATCACAGTAAAGCATTGGGCTGAATGGTTCAATAAAACTTTAAACCACAAGGCAATAACTAACATTCCTCCTTAGACTTTTGTAAGACCTTAAAAGACATGGTTATGCAAGATGGAAAAGATGGTGAAATTCTTCTTTGGCTTATCTCCTAATTGTCTTTTCCCTGTTTTCAGTTAGTAGCTTTCCTCCTACTTCTTTCTCTACCTTAAATAAGAGAGCTCAGCATACCATCAAGATGATGAGGACTGTGCCCAAGAATCTCAAATAAGTGGCCTACACTTGGCTCTGCTTTAGATGTGAATTATTCCCTGGAGCAGATCATTCTGATTTCTCTGCTTTGCTTATTTATTAATTAAAGATTCAAACACTTCCCCTGGGTGTTTGAATCTTTAATAGTGATCGTCATCACTATCACCTTCAGAGTGATGTTGGGATGATGAAATCTAATAATTGAGCTAACGGCCTTTGTCAATAATTTAGGGATCCATAACAGCAGACAGTTCTTATTATTATTATCATCATCACCATACCACTGTAGATAAGTCACTCTAAAAAAAGATTACATCCCATAGGTGGTGCCTGTGGCTCAAAGGAGTAGGGCACTGGTCCCATTTAGTGGAGGTGGTGGGTTCAAACACGGCGCTGGCCAAAAACTGCAAAAAAAAAAAAAAAGATTATATTCCAATTTAACAGTGTTAACTAGAAAGAAATGATTACTCAACATGAGATATGAACAGGGACCTCTTTCTCCAACATAGAGAAGATACTGACTTCATTCCATAGCACAGTCACCAGGTTTATGAAGACTCATTCTTCTGCCCTGGTGCATGTTTGCGTGTCGTGTTCAGCTTTTTGCCAGTCTTCATCCTTAGTCCCACCCTCATATACTCCCAAGCTACTAAATTGCCTTGTCCTCCTTCATCGAATGCCTCCCTCTCTCAGTAGTATTTATTTCAGAGAACCATTCAATTGGCCTGCTAATACATAACTGATGACCAAAGGTTATGGCATTGTGAAATAGGCTGATTAATTTTAGCAAAAAATTTATGTTAAAATATCAGGCAGTATGACAAAGAAATTAATTATTATTAATAATAATAGAAGCTGGGCACAGTGGCTCATGCCTGTATTCCTAGCACTTTGTGAAGCTGAGGCAGATGGACTGCTTGAGCTCAGGAGTTTAAGACTAGCCTGAGCGAGAATGAGATCTCTATCTACTAAGTGGAGAAAAATTAGCCAGGAGTTGTGGTGAGCATCTGTAGTCCCAGCGACTCAGGAGGCTGAGGCAAGAGGATTGCCTGAGCCCAAGATAGCTGTGAGCCGTGACACCCTGACCCTCTACCCAGGGCAAATGAGGGCACTCTACCCAGGGCAAGTGAGACTCTGTCTTTAAAGCCACAACAATAACAACAATAACAAAACAATAGTGGATGTGGACGTATAGTACCTGAGGCCTGCTAAGTCTTATTTAGGATATTATCGGAATATTTAATTATAGCAAGGCCAGAAAAATGTATAAACCATCTGATCAACCCTTAAAAAGGGATAAATTAAGTGATTAAACACTACAATTAGAAAAGGCTATTTAAATCGTTTTCTTCTTTTTCATGTCAGTACTTATTAGATGGAGATAAAGTTCTGCTGTTATTGTTACTGCTTTGTAACTCAGGCACTTCTTTCTGACAGTTTGTAAGTGCCATCTATTTTCACATACAAAGGAAGTAGCAGTTGATGCATTGTTGGTAAGGAATACATACTTTTCATGGGCAATATGCTTCTTCAGGACAAGAGAATTTTATAAGCACCCCTTTTAAATGCATGCTGTAGTCCCTTTATAATGTGTTTGAGATACGGAAAATTTACTCATGTTGTGATAGAAGGAAGTATGTTTAAAAATAGTTAATGGTTTTATTTATTTTCTCCTCTCTATTTACTGTATATTGTCAAAATGGATGTGTGGTAGTGTAATAAATGTAACCAATTTCTTGAAGCTAATAACTAATCCTGAGTGAATCTGAACCAATGCTATAGTCCATTAAGTTTCGAACTATGGTTATAATTTTCTTTAACAGATCCAGATACAGGCTATATTTTATCATTATCACAAACCTGAAGAGGAAGCTGAACGTAGAAAGAGACAGGTTTACCTAATTTGCACAAAGGTTCTTGTTAAAGGCAAGGAGTAGTGGATTAGAAAATCTAAACCTAGTTTACGGTTCTGGTGTCCTCTGACTATTAAATATGTAGGACTCCCAAGCACGAGGCACTTAGGGAAATAAGTCAGGGAGGAACCAGCACTCGACAACAGTACAAGCAACAGAAAATAAATGGTCTTTAAAGTCTCAGTAAATGCACATGTCGTTGCTACTAACTAGATTATGTGAAACAGAACAGAAGGTACCTCTACTCCTGCAAAATATTTTGATTTAATACCAGAGCACGAGAAAGGCACATCTTTCACGTTAGCAATACCTTAAGCTTTACTATTTAAAAAGAATTATTTGGATTGTAACCACATTTAAAAGAGAAAACCAATATAAATCCAATGCCCTTTCTTTTCTGGTGCACAGCTTATAGAAATATGTTTATTTTGCATCCCTGTATTTGCATACATACCACTCTCCTTGTTTCTTTGATAAAAGTTTTATGGGCAATAAATTATAAATCATGCTTATGTATAATTTATCCCTTTAAATACATATTTTATTTTTTGGCTTTTTAAATGAAAACCGTCTTTAGCTTTGTAATTTTAAGAGATTCAAATTCAATACTTTAAGAAATTCATGAATAAAGCATGTTTCAACCTTAATTTGCATTTTTATAGTGTCTTCTGTAGAACAGTATAGATTTTGCTTTCTGAGTGTACTCTTTCAAGCAGACACGGTTCCCTTAAGAATAAGCCTTGAGAAAATTCACTTGCCCTTCATAAAACATACATTTCATTATCTCCCTATAAATTGGACACTTCTCTAACATGGCTGTGCATTTGTGCCTACTCCCTGAATATTGTAATATCCTCTAGTTCACAGACACACACTAATACAAACAGAAAATGACCATGTTATTGTGTCGAATTGAATGGCAAGCATCCTGACATGAATCCACAATGCATTCTACCTCTAAAAAGATAATTTTGAAATTATACAATCCTTGAAGTAAGAAAACCACGTGGGAAATGAGTTCTTCCTTAGCTATAGTCACATTTTAGACTTGGTTTAATGTGTTAATATATTGCTCAAAACAGCTATTTATTTTAACTATCTTTAGAATATTGAACCAAAGAACTTTTGTTGATAAACAGAATTCTGATACAGTTAAAAAAATAAAACTAAGGACCAAGATGCCTCTAGTTTGGCTCATCCAGACTCAGATACTAGCAAGGCATAGACAGCATCCTCTTGTCTCTTTCTTCCTTTCCCATAGGCCTATTTTTAGCAATCATAGCTATTTATGGAGTTTTTGTTTTGTAATTAGGACTGCATTTCCCCAGTGGCCAAGGCTTTGAATAAGAAAGAAAACACAGATAACACCCAGGAGGCAACATTCTATTGTAGGAGGACTAAGGTTAGTAACCTCTAATGTCCCCTTGCAGGCATTCTTTCTTTCTCTTAATGTCAGAATGCCCTATTGTCACCAACGTCTTTTAATAATCATTTCTCTCTTCTTAAATATCTTCAAGGGTTTCAGTTTTGTCCTGAATTGTATCCCACCAAAAAGATATGTTGAAGTGCTAAGTCCCCTATCTCACAATGTGACAAGATTTGTAAACAGTCTTTATAGAAATAATCAAGTTAAAATAAGGTCATTGGGGTGTTTTTTTTTTTCTTTTTTGAGTCAGAGTCTCATATTGTTCCCCTTAGTAGAGTGCTATGACATCACAGCTCACAGCAACCTCCAGCTCTTGGGTTTAGGTGATTTTTTGCCTCAGCCTCCCAAGTAGCTGGGACTACAGGTGCCCGCCACAATGCCTGGCTGTTTGTTGTTGTAACAGTTTGGCCGGGGCTGAGTTTGAACCCCCCACCCTTGGTATATGGTATATACACCCTGCTCACTGAGCCACAGTCTCCTCCACCATCCAGTATGACTGATATTCTTACAAAACGAGGATAAACACATGAACATAAAGACACACATATATGAAACACATATGTATGAAAGCCAGTGTGAAGATACACAGGGACAACTCCCATGTGAAAACAGAGGATTGGGGAGACACGTTGCAAGTCAAGGGGTACCTGTGGCTAGCAGAAGCTAGGAGAGATGCATGAGATAATGCCTTTAGAGGGAGCTTGACTATACCCTGATCTTTAAATTCTGGCCTCCAAATTGTGATACCATTAACTTTTTAAAAAAGTCATCCAGTCATTTGTGGAATTTTTTTATGGCAACTCTAAGAAACTAATACCATTTCTCATTGCTCTCAAGATAAACCTTGTGTTCTTTGGGATGGGTGGTAAGGCCTTTCAAGCTTAAGAATTACTGACACCTCCCTTCTCACTCAATCATACTATAGTAGACACCTTGGAGTTCCTCAAAATGTTGCATTTTCTCTCATGTATGGCCTTCTCCATTGTCCTCCCTGCAAATTGAGCGTTACCTTTTTCCCTGACACATGCCCACCCCAAATCTTCAACTGACTATTCTGAGGTCCAAATATCAATATGATTCATTTTTTCAGGAGGACTTTCTTTTTCTTGTTTGTCTAGCCTCCTGTAGTATCTTAATCCTCTGTCATCATACTCATCTCTTTTCTCTAATTTACTGTCTGCCTTTCTTGAATGGCTGAGCATTTCTTGAGGGTAAAGTCTGTATCTGTTGGGGTTCAGGCAGTTGTTGATGATCTTAGTTCTTGATGTGCTCTTTGCCAAAGAATGACCAGACTCACCATATCAAGGCAAGCCTGAAATTAAGTTTATTGAAGGAGGGAAAGACAGGTTTACAGGGCAAAAGCAAGATACAGGTTTGCAGACCAAGATACACTCACCAGAGGCAGTGAATGGGCCTCCTTTGTTGCTAGGAAGGAAAAAGCTCTGGTAATGACCAGGTGTTCTGTTTTATACTGCATAGATGGGACCCTCATTCTGACAATCAACTCTAAGTCAAATCCTATTATACGTGGCTGCCTGGCCCCCAGTGTTCCTCCTTCTCCCAAATGTGACTTTTACTTGTCCGTAGGATTAAGGTGGTCAACACTCAGGTGGGGTGTCCTGTCCTTCTTGCCAGGTGGGGCAGCACCACAGGAGAGCACCTGCTTTATCCCTTAGGAGAGCCCCAGAGGTCCCTTGCCATCTATGTAACATAGCTACCTTAATCATGCTTTGGCTCTAATACTTAATAACTGCCTCAAACATTTACTTAACGACTAAGTAACTGAATAGTATGTGAATAAAATAAAATCTTAAGGCTCCCCCTAAACAACGGACTGACTGGACCCCCTCTTGGCTAAAACTGAGTTGCTGGCCAGGAGAAAGGAGATCAGACCTGCCTCATCATGCCTCTCCCCTTCTTAGAGCTGTCCTTTGTGACTCACTAACAGGCCTAAGGCTGTGCAAGACCTTAGGTCCTCAATTTACATGACAAACCACTTGAGTTTGTCTAGTACTTTGTCTCTGATTAACAGACACTTTATCTTAAGCATTCCTTTTCATTGACTCCTGATCTTGTAGACAAAGCCTAATTCTTTAAGCCAATTGTCTGCTAAAGAATCTTCAAACCAACAGGTTCTCAACCTGTGATCACAACCCTTTGGGGGGTCAAAGGACCCTTTCACAGGGGTTCCCTAAATACATATCAGATATTTACATTATGATTCATAACAGTAGCAAAATTACAGTTATGAAGTAGCAATGAAAATAATTTTATGGTTGGGGTCACCACAACATAAGCAACTATATTAAAGGGTGGCAGAATTAGGAAGGTTGAGAACCACTGATTTAAACCTATCTGTAAGCCCCCCTCCCTTCCAGATATCCCACCTTTTTTGAACAAACCAATGTCTGTTTTCCGCACATTGATTTATGATCTCACCTGTAATTCCTGTCTCCCTAAAATGAATAAAACCAAACTGTAACCCCACCATAACGAGTCCACTTACTGAAAGTTTCATAGGTGTGGCTCCCGATCTCGGTCCTCAAATTTGGCTCATTAAACCTCCTTGAATGACATTGTTGAGTATGGCTTCCTTTCCATTGGCAGGCAGCATGTCCTCATCTGCCTTCTACCCTGCTCCTTCATCTAGGTTTGTACTCTTTTATAAAGGGTGTGTATTAAATTCTAAAGATGGCCTCAAAAAATTACCTCAAACTTGGTGGCTAATAACAACACAAATTTATTCTATCACTATTTCAGAGGCCAGAGAATTTAGACCAGGTCTTGGCAGGACAATGTTCCTTTTAAGGGCCTAGGGGCAAATCCTTTCTTGTCTCTTCCAGCTTCTGGTGGCTCCTGGCACTTCTTGGTTTGAGGCAGCATAACTCTGATCTTTGCTTTTGTCTTTTTAAGGGTTTATTCCTTGAGTCTTTGTAACTCACAATAAAGTAAGGCTGACTAAAGTAATTTTATGATATTTGTGGGAGTGTGGGGTGTAAAATAAGCTTCTTTGGAGTCTAGGTAAGTGTTGTATGCAGTGGAGTAAGGATTATTTTTTTTCCTACTGTTCCATGGAATCTAGAAGTCTTGAGGGAAGTGGTGGCTTTGCTGAGACAAGGATATGTTACCTTTCATATAGACACTGGTGTTTTTTCAGTGGCAGAGGCTGAAAGTTCCTGATGCTCTTTTCAGCAGGCAGAGGACATGGTCAAACAAAAGTTTAAGTAGGGGAAGAAGTCAGACAGCAGACAGCTAATGAGACTGCAGCTGAGAAGGCCTTCTGGGGACCTCCTGAAATAATAAGGTGACCACTTGAAGGGGAAATTGGTGAGCTTAGATCCACTGGGAGTGGAGAATAAATGTCAAGGTGAGCCCATTTTTATCCACAGCTGTTAAGGCCAGGTGACATTTAGGTTATAGCTATAATTCACATAAAAATGAGGTATTTCATGATTATATGAAATAAAATTCAGGGAATTTTCAGTTAATCACATTAATGTGAGAAGGATGAGAGGAATAGTTGAAGTTCATAGACTCTTCCATTTAATTTTAGCCTTGAATTCACCATTTTTTTCCTCATTAACTTTACTATAAAACAAAATCAATGAGTAATTTGGGTCTCTCTCTTTTTGATTGAAATCTTCTTTTAGTAAGGCTAATTAGAATTAGCAATATTAAAAAGCAAAATCAGTCTTACACTTAGGTAGAATAACTCTTTTGACTAGACTAACAGCCCACTGTGGTGCCCTAAATTACCCAAGGTTAAAGTAGAAAATATCACTGGAAACTATCATGTTCTATGTTATCAGAGATTTCTACTTGCCATAAATGAATTATTTTTCTGATATGAAAATACACAGGCACAGTAGTCTTGTGTGGAAGGAACTTAAGTTAGGATGGTAGGCAGTGGGGGAAACCTCACAAAGAAAAAAGAACATGATATCAGTATTCCTGGTTTGAATGCCAATCACATAAACGTTAGTAAATCACTTAACTTAATCTTTCTGAAAAATTCAAAGAGCTTCCCTAGATCTACTACTCTATGATTCTAAGCAAGAAATATCTACCAAGATCTGTCTGGCTTTTGCAGTGGACCTGTAAGACAGAAGATCTTTATGTAGCACAATGAATGACGGGTTCCACATAACAAGAGACAACTGAAAAGTTTGACAAGGTTCCTGAAATCTACAAGAGATGATTTCACAAGGAGTGTCAAAGGGAACTGAAGTTAACTTAACCCACTTTGCCTGGGGCAAAACCATACTAGACAGTGAAGCAGAAAGAGAGAATAAAAGAGGCAGAGTTATTAGATACTAAACATGGAAGAAAATACATCTATGTGGTATTTTTTTTAACCTAAAATTCACTAGGTAAACATGGGAACTAGTATTATACTTATGAAGAATCTACCATTTTTCAATCCTTTCATCATCTCTTGAAAGTCAAGTCTAGATTTTGAATGTTTATGCTAGGTGAAGAGTTGGCAATTGGTCCTTCTTTCCTTCCTTCCTTCTTTCCTTCTTTCCTTTGTACAAGAAACAAGAACTTCTCTCAATATTGCAGGTGTTAGTTGGGAGCTACTTGCAACATCAGAGGTGAGCATTTCTTATCACTCATTTATAACATGTATTTCAAATTTACATTAACAGCTTGGAATCCATCCTACATGAAAAAGAAATGAAAATAACAAGCATTGGTAGCAATTTCTTTAAGGAAAATATTTTAAAACTAGAAAGATTACTAGTCTCTTTTGTGACCAGACTAAGATAAATAATGGAATAAGAAAAGTTCTTATTAATATTTAATATCAAAAGAAGTTCTCTGATTTGATATGCCATTTTGGATAAGTTACATTCTCTTGCATTTTTTTTTTCTGAAGGAACAAACGATTACCTGTTATTTTGATTAATCACTATACAGTTAGTACATTATGAAATGTAAAGACATTTTTGGAATAGCCTTAGAACTAAGAAAAAAGATATATAGAGAGAGGTATTGAAGATAATTAGGAGATAGAAAATTGGAAGACATCTGCTACAGAGGGCATGGTAGCAAAGGTACTTATATATTCCAGTTATCAGTCAAATACATAAAAGTCAGATTTTTGGAGGAAAACAATTTGAAATGAATAATAACACTTGACCTTAATAAACAAGACTAAACGACTATGCTATATACCTAACAATTACACTTCTGGGATTTTATCCTGAGATAATTAGAGATATTCAATATGTAGACAAAAAATAATAGCGATTACTGTTTTTAATTTTTTTGTTTCACCTCTTGGAAGTAATTATTCTTTTAATAATTTTTCACCTATCCTGAAAATGATGTTTTTCCAGACGTTGGCTACACACTTTTCCTAAATTGTTTTCTTCAGTCCTTACACTTTATAACCCCTGTAATCTCTGTAATTGGTTTCCAATTTGGTAGTCATCACTCTATCTTTTTTTTTTTTTTTTGTAGAGACAGAGTCTCACTTTTTCGCCCTCGGTAGAGTGCAGTGGAGTCGCTCCAGCAACCTCCAACTCCTAGGCTTAGGCGATTCTTCTGCCTCAGCCTCCCAAGTAGCTGGGACTATAGACGCCCACCACAATGCCTGGCTATTTTTTGTTGCAGTTTGGCCGGGGCTGGGTTTGAACCCGCCACCCTCGGTATATGGGGCCAGCGCCCTACTCACTGAGCCACAGGTGCCTCCCTCATCACTCTATCTTATCAAGAGGTAAAAGTCTGAACAAACTGACAATCAACAACTCTTTTTAGATCTGTCAGAAAATAAGAATCATAGAGAGTAACGGTTGCTTACAAAATTTGGAAAGGCACACAAGCAGATCCAGGGGATCACAACTTTTCAGAGTAGAAGCCCACAAGCAGAAACCCTCCTGGGAACCAGTGCCAGGGTAGAAAAACTGAACTGGAACTGACCAATTGCTGGAGGACCGCTGTGTATAAGTAGCATTTTGAAGTACATACAAGGCATTCTGTTCCTAGAAAGGCCTGTCCTCAAGAGAAACTATTATATCAATGTCTAACCTTCTGGGGTTTTATCAGAGCTTATCTTGTGGTGGGGAAGGGAACTACCCAATTCCATCTATTTCTAACCATTCTTTTCCACCAAAGGATGGGGGAAAAAATTTTGAGAAATACTTGTGGGTGTCAGTGGTTGAGGGCATAGCCCAGGAACATGGGCTGACAATAGAACTGAGACCTGAATATAGGACCGTAGAGAGCTTCCTGTCCCTCCATACCTTACCATCCAATCCCTGCAGGTATATATACCATAATAGACATTTTACCCAGTGCACCATATCCTGCTTTTAACAAAAATTTACGAGGCATACTAAAAGGGGAAAACAAACAAATAAACAAACAAACAAACACAGTCTGAAGAGACAAAGCAAGCTTTGGAAACAGACTCAAATATGACAGAGATATTAGAATTATTAGATTGGAAGTTAAAGATAACTGTAATTAGTATGTTAAGAGTTCTAATGGAAAAAATAGACAAACTTCAAGAGTAGATGAGGAATGTAATCAGAGAGATGTGTATGCCTGAACAGTGGAATCATAATTGATTGTTTTCTTGTTTTGTTAGGGCTTTTCCACATATGTGAATATTTCAATGATGCATATATACAGTCTGTGGGCTAACACTTAAAACAATGTTAAAAACAGCAATAATATAAACAGACTCAAAGGGGAACAAAGTCTTAGAATGTAAACTACATGAGCAACCAAGCCCCAAAGAGAAGGTGGATAAAGGTGTATTACAACTTTTATTAATGATCAAAGATAACATGTTTCCCTATTTAGACTATTTACATTATCTTCTATTTTTTTATGTTTTAATATTAACAATAGTCATGATAGAATTTGTCCGTATTCATGTACTTACTTGTTCCCCGCATTATCACGGACTTGTAACAGTGATTGCGTTCTGCTCATGGAGGAGCAGATGATGGCCCGGGCCCAGCTCCTGCGGTGCCTTCTTTGCCTCTGTTTCTGTGGTTCACATGTTTCAAAAGTGAATGTCATCCAGGTGGAAAATATAATAGATATGGAGAAATAGAGGTTTTTATTTTCATTTTTTTCAAACTTGTCACCTCGAAAGAGAAAATGACTCTTTATTTTGTAACTCAAGACAGGAGGCAAACAGCACATGGCAGTGCCAACCGAGCTGCAAAATCAAAGTTGACAAATCCTGGAGGAGAAGAGACTCACCACGGCAGAGTCAGGCATCACCGTGCACCCCGCCCGGGCTTCCCTGGTGTCCTCCCGCTGCTGCTGGGCAGCCTCAGGTCTAGGTGACATTAGCCTAGCTTTTCAGACAAGTCTGAAGGATGAAACAATTTTATCATAGGAAATAAAAGGGATTTCACTGAAGACCAGCACTCTTGCTGCTCTTGTTAAGATGAAGTGTCAGAGAGAAAGCTGATGCCTCAACTCAGCAGGTGTTTGTGCGAAAGGAGAAAGAATTGGATTTCTTTGTGCCACCAGTCTTCTTAAAACTAAACATAATTCAAGAGTTAATGGCAGAGACTCACCGATGACAAGGGTGCTATTAAAATGTTATGCTCATACATCATTGGTGACACTGACATTCAGCACAACCCTTTTGGAAAGTGTTTTAACAAAAGCTATTACAAACTACATTTATGCTCATACATTTTTATGTGTGCACGATGCTATTTACACGTATCTAGATCCTCATGTTGATGTTCCATGCTGGGAAAACTGAAGCTAACTAAACATATATTGATATAGGAATATTTGTTTAATGGTCAATAAAATGGCATATCTACTTGATTAATTATTATGCAACCATCAACAGGGCCAGGTAGGTAGAATATAAAGGAACTTTGAAAATGCTTAGCAATACTGCTTTGGCAAAAGTGATGTATAGATGTGTATGTATATAGTTGTTGAAATTTTACGAAAAAAATACGTATGTTAAAAAGACTAATAGTCAACTAAAAATGAAAACTTCTATAATATCATACTTTCCTTATAAAAATTAAAAAAAAAAGTGATTGAATTGTTAACATTTAAATGTCTGAAAACTAGTATTCAGATTAATCTCCAATAAGCTATTGATAAATGACTCATTCTAGAATGTATTGTATACATTATATGATAACTAACATTAAAAAAATGCACATAATTACTTCTGACTTGTATTAAATTTTGCTCCAATTTAAGGTAACAGGAAGACTCTAACCCCGAAGCAAACAGGTTTCACAGTGAAGTTTATGCTTTCCAGAGCTTCTCAAGATTTTTCAAATTAACATTTAACATAAGGGAAAAATGGAAATGTTTGTACAGTATGCTGTGGTGTGTGGAGAAAGAGACATATGTCTGGAGCAGAGTGAGAGGGCAGTTTTAGGGAGAAGCTGTTTGTCAGGGATGTCCCTGCCCCAGGCCCAGCCCCACCCAGGATCCTACGCGCTACAGGGACAAATCCTTCAGCACAGTGAAACCTGTGGTGAGGCTCTGTTTTGAAATGTGAGCCAGGAAATAAGGAGCAAAAAACCATTAGGGTAAATTTGGTGAGAATATATATATATATAAGGATGTGAGGGAGACAGTGAAAGAAAGAGAAGAGAGAGAATCCCAAAGACAGCACACACGAGCTGACCTGGGGGCACAGGGCTCGCAAGAGCTCATCTTTCTGCGGTGTCCTCCCACTACTCTCTAAATTGGTTTCAGTGTAGAGCAGACACTCCTCTACCTACACATATCTGCAGGGTGCACTGATTTACCCTGCAAAGTTGAAAGCAAAGAAAAAGGCAGCCCCTAGTTATTTATGTTACACACTTAGAAGCTTATAATCTCTTCTTTTTCATTTTCCATTCATTTCTTAATAAAGTCTACAGTGAAGAAACAGCTGTTGAGATTCATTTCTTGCATAGTCATAGATGAATTTATGACCCTTTGCCTATTCATGAACAGAGTTATTTATTGAGCGAGAAAGTACTCTAGGAATTCTCCAAATGTATTAATAGAAAATGATAATTAGGAAAAACAGCTGACCTTACCTGACACAACATAAAGAGAGAGACAAAACAATAGTGGAATGTTCTATAAATTCATAAAAGCATCGGAGCAAAAATTTATTCCATTTATTTGCATTTATGGAACAAAATTAAAAGATAATAATGATGGGTGTCTGAGAAACCGGTATTAATTTTAAATTGTTTAAGTATAAATGTAATGTTCTTTCTCTCTCTCTTTTAAAAATTTGATTGCTAAATTAAAAACAATTCTTAAAAAGTTCTGATGCAGTGTAACAGATGCTGGGGAATTTATTGACCACTGATTTCATCAATTTCCTCTAGCATATAAATTGCTATTAAAGAGTATTCAAGCCTTTTTAGCATTAGGAACTGACAAAAGTTATTGCCATGGATCTGCTATTACAGGAAAGAATAGTCATTTTTAAACCGTTTTCTCCAGAGCCATGTGCTTCAGAGACTCTGGTTTTTAATCTAGTTTTCATTTTATATAAGCTTCAGTTATTGAAAATTATAATAAAAATCAACATTACTCTCAAAAGTGTTTACCAAATATCAACAATTTAGAAAACTACTGATATATTGCTTTATCTGCACCAGAAATTGTCTCTTGCCATCATTACCTTATTGATTAGTATCCTCTAATTGTTAAGCAGTAAAAACAGTTACCTGTTGCTATTAATCATCAGATTTCCCAGGTTCTGTGCAATAGAAAATAACACTCCCATTACAGTGGATGTTAAAATGGTGCTAGGGTTTCAATGTGTCCCTTAAACATTGAAGTTGCTAATGTAATAATATTAAGAAGTGGGGCCTTTAAGAGGTGATGATGCCTATGGCTCCCCCCTTGTTGCCCGGTTAGGCCCCTGTAAAACAGGCTTCACACAGCCTTTTGCCAGCCCGCCCATCTGCCTTTGGCCATGTGAGAGGGCACTGAGAAGGCCCCCACCACATCAAATGCCAGGGCCTGGATCTAGGACTTCCCAGCTTACAGAACTGTGAGAAATAAGTTTCTTTTCTTTATAAATTACTTAATCTGTTGCATTTTGTTGTAATAGCAAAAAAAAATTATAGAATAAGTTTATAGTATATTATGTGTAATAAAATACTGTTCTTAGAATTTTTTCTTTAAAAATAGGGGTGTTTATTGTAAGATTTCATTTATATAAATTATTTCTGTGACTAGTATCACTCTATTCTGGGTATACATTTGTGTTCCAGATCTTCTAACTGTGATGCAAACTTCCTTTTTAAGTTTGTACTAGATAGGTATAATAAAATTTCCAACATAAACTTAGCCAATGCAGATTACAAAAATTATTTTGTATAACAAGAAAGCAACTTGCCTTTCACCTATGAGGGGCGTAATTGGTTAACACTGTTGCCACCCAACCAGGTTCATCTTCCAGCTGCGCAAGAGGAAGCCAATACCCAGAGACAGCGGGGTTATTACAGCAGAGAAAATTTATTCCACATAGCACTAAGCTGGGAGATGAGAGGAATTTCTCAAATCCTCTTCGCTGATAACTTGAAGACAGGGTTTTTAAAGACAATTTGGTGGGCAGAGGATTAGGTAATCAAGGTCTTTTAATTGGCTGGTTTGGGGGCAGAACCATCGATCCTTTGCATGGGCCACTGTCTGGGTGGGTCAGCCAATGCACTGAGATACAGTTTCTTACATGGGGGTTGTGGTCTGAGACCGTTTGAGTCATCTTTTTGGCATAGATGCATTGGTCACTATAATTCAGGACCTAAAAGATATATCAGAAACTATCCCATAGCTTCTCAAAAGAATAGGTGATGATATCTGCAGAGAAAGTTAAGAATCTGACAATTAGGGCAAAGAATTAAACACTGGAATAGTGAGTGGTTATCATTAAGCAAATGAGGGCACAGTGACTGATTATTATCAATTTTTTTTTTAAAGCTAAGCCTGTTCCTTCACAGAGTTTTGGAGTGTTTGGGGGGCCCTTATTCTAGTCCTCATGCTGCATCCCTTCATCAATTTGTAAGGGCCAATTTGTGTGGGTGGTTCCAGCAGCTTCTAGCTGTAGTATCTTTGTATGCCTGTACTATCTGTGCTAAGGCCAACTTCTTTTCATGAGGCTCCAGCCAATAACTGAGTCTGGCTGGGGTGGCCATTGGTGGGACTCAGAATATCATAATGATTACTTGATTATTTAAATAGTGATTTACTTACCACAGAGTTCATTGATATTTTGTCAAATCTACCCAAACTTGCTTTTTTCCTCTTCATTTTCACGGCATGAGTCCCCCTTCCTTGAGCTCTAAACTAGTATATCTGTCCCTGCATCTTCTCCCTATAGACTTGATGTGCCTAATTTACATAAATGCTTATTATTAATTATATTAGTAAATAAAAGGTTACTGAGAAAATTCATATATAAGCAAGATAATGGAGGGAAGAGTTCTTGTTCTTGAGACAGTTATTTTAAGGCTTTTTAACACTTTAGTGACAGCAGTTTGTGCTTTGTCCTCATGAATAAGAAGAAACCTATCAAGAATGTCAATTTATCTTAGTCAACTCTGTAAGTCTCTATGCTTAGAAATATAAATGTGAACATGTGACTTTTAATTTTATTATGTTTGAATAAAATATTATTCAAGAAATATATACTCATCTCTAATAGGAAAACTACATAAGGTTAAGAAGAAATGAACAAAAAGGTTATTACAACCAATTATTTAATGGAGAATTCAGATAAGAGAATAAAATTAATGCATACTTTTAATTTTATCATTTATTCTTATTTATTTTATATAATTTGTACTTCAAATGGCTTGAACTATCTCCTGGATAGTTCCTATACTCAAGTGGTCTTCAATCTCAACACTATATTGCTCAGGAAATACCTTTCTTATATAATCTATTTCTCATGGTTTTAGACTGAATGCCTGAGTACAGTTGGTGTGTCGAGGATCTTAGATACATTATAATCCTATAATGTTATGGTTTGGATAGTAATGTTATGGTTTGGATAGTAAATCCAACAACTTCTTAACACTGACCATGTCTGTTTAGGTGGGTGAGGTTTGTCTCCTCCTGTGTTTCAGGCTTAAACTTGGGACATATTTTGCATGTCGGTTACTTTTTTGGGGCCTTGCCATTTTGTGGCTCTCACTTTAAAGTAATCTGGATAAAGTTAATTAGGAGAAGTTCTTTGCCCTTACCATTTTCTTTGCTGTGACAATAATATCATAATGACTACTTAAATAATGATTTACTTACCTACCACAGCATACAATTTCCTAAGTTCAAATCCATCTCTGGTTATGAGTATATCGTTTCCTTACATGAGTTCTATTAATCTTCACCTTTCTGGCAGGTAAAACTCTGATTTTTTTTTTTTTATACCTAAGTACAATACTCTGGATATGGTATTAAAAGATCCTCAATGATTTAAGTTGGATTAAATTTTATGATCTGAAACCATTTTGCCTGGTTTCATGTAGTTCCTAAGTATTTTACTACTATCTCCTATGTACAATATGAAAAAGATGTTTTAAAGACATAAGAAACATTACTCTGTTTAAGAAAAATTTATGCCATATTATAGTTATGATTATCAATAACCTACTACTATGTGTATGTGTATTTAGTTCTATTTTGTCTAATTCATTATTATTTGAAATCCCACAGAGGTTGCAATCTCATTTTTGCTAAGTGGAGTACTAAAAACTACATATACACATTCTTTGTTATTACATAAAAAGATCTTACTTTTTCCTGTCTGTATGATATAGTTCTTAGGTAGCTGGCAAAACGCACTGCCCATTCAGTAATTATGCAATTCTCTTCTGGTGTAACAAATGCATTCTTTGTGTCTTTATTCTTAGGCTTATTATACTGAGTTAAGAGGATTAATCTACTGGTGGAACTCTATTATTCTCTACATTAGGTCAGAAAAAAAAAGATCAGTTTTGCAGGGAAAAATTACAAGGCAATAGTCACATTTGATATTCTTTCCCTGTTGCTTTAATTAAGTTATTTTCTGGATTCTAAGGAATAAATATATTAATAATAAAAGTATTTTGGAATTTGAAGTGAACCGTGGTGTCTGGCAATAACTTACTGTGAGACTTCATTCAATTTAATCCTTATGTGTCTTGTTTCCTCATTCATGTGTCTTGTACTGTAAATTTTCACATGCCATTGACTTCCTCTATTTGACATTCACTACGTGTGCTCAAATCTCTCCCATCAGAAAATCCATTATGTTTTTCAGTACAGGATCCTGTCTTTACTTTAAAAAGATAAATAAAGTAAAATTAACAAGTAAACATATGTATATTTATAATTTACAAGTGTTAATTCATTTCCTTCATCAGTTTTTATGGAATGCAATTATTACCGTCAGTAATATCTGTGATAATCTTCCTATTTTAACAAATGAGTAAACAACCTACCATTGCACTACCTCAAGTTATTAAAAAAACTACCTCATCTTACCCATAAAATTGTTCCTTTAAGCTTTTTCTTTTTTTTCTAACTTCTCTACTTCCCCCCAAAGCATTCTTTTCTCTACAATTGCTGAAAATGGCCAATTTTCCTGATTTTCTACCCCTCTAATCTTTTTGTCACTTCCTTCAAGATCCTTTCCATCCTTTCCTCCACCACTGCCTTCCTTTCATTCTCTCCTATGTTCTTTTTCATCTTGATTCACTTTTTCATAGCTCATCTACTTTTATGATTTCAGCAAACATTTCTGAATTCCCAAAGAACATGTTTATTTCTAATCTTCAACTAATTGTTTATCCTATATTTCCATTTGCCTTCTAGATATGTTTAAAGGGAAAGATTTGATATTCTAGAAGAGCTCAAATTTTTAATTTCTCTACATGCTCTTCATCTCCCTGTACATAAACTTTTACAGGGGAATAATTTGCCTATGTAATACTAACAGTCTAAAATTTGCAACGTCTTAGGAACTCTCAGATTCAGAATGAATTACCTGCTTTATTTCACGATAGGAGGCTAAAATGTTGCTGAAATGGCCACTAAAAATGTGATAACCATTCCTAATAGAAACTAATAACTTCATGATATTTTCTAAGCAAATGTATTAGAAAGTTCTCTCTAAAACAAACCTAAAAGGTAGGTGCCTGGTTCTAAACACTAATCCAGTATTAGAAATTTTGGATGTGAGACCAAGACTTCTATGCTTTTGAAAGTTTATGATGTTGAGTTAAAAGATAAATCCACACATTTATGGTCAATCAACTTTTTTTTTTTTTATTGAATGGTAACTGTGTACATTGATGCACTTCAGGGGTACAGTGTGATGTTTTCACACACAATCCGAGACACTTCCATCAAACTGGTCAACATAGCCTTCATGTAACTTTCTTAGTTATTGTGTTAAAACGTTCATATTCTACTCATAAAAAGATTCACTTGTACCCTTGTAAGATGAACCACAGAAGTGAACCCTCGAATCCCTCTCTCTGCACCCACTCCTCCCTCC
>CAUYQV010118969.1:0-26057 GCA_963574575.1 Galagoides demidoff
TTTTATTTTGAAATTTAAGTTCAAATAACATTTTAATTTCCTATAATTCTAATGCTTCCTCCTTTCCACACTGGCAAGCAGATATTCCTAAAAGGTATTCAATTTTCCTTATGGAATATTCCATTAAAAGATACAGTGCTATTGAAAAACTGAACTAATCATAGTTTAGTATAAGAAAATAAAAAAGTCACTTCCAAAACTGACTAGGTTCTTCACATGTGATATAAGGACCATCCTCATCACTGCACTCACAGTGAGATCTAATGTGCTGTGTGAGTCCAGGTGGAACCCACTGTCTTTGCACATTTTCTAGAAGGCAGTGGGATGTCATGGAAAGAACAGTAGCTTGCAAGCTGGTGAATCCTCCCTCTCTTCACAGTGCATGTGAACTTGAGCAAGTCCTCAAAACATCTTAGAACTTCATTTTCTTCACTGACTAAGTGAGAGGCTAGACTTGACCAGGGTTCTAGAACACAAAACCAAACAAAATCCCTATGATCCTAATCATTGCTTTCTTTCCAGGTACAAACAGAAAGGGTGCTCAGGATCTCCAAACAAATGGCCTCAGAAAATTTCAGAAATTAATTAATTTTTTTATTTTTATTTAATTTTATTTTTTGAGACAGAGTCTCACTCTATCATGCTGGGTAGAGTGCCTGGCATCATAGTTCTTCACAGCAACCTCAAACTCTTGGGTTCAAGCAATCCTCTTGCCTCAGCCTTCCAAGCTAGGACTATAGGTCTACCTGCAACAATGCCCAGCTAAGGACTTTTGGTTTTGGTTTTGTTTTCTTAACTATTTTTAGTAAAGATGGGAATCTTGCTTTTGTTCTTCAGCTCAAGCAATCCACCAGCCTTGGCCTCCCAGTGTACTAGGATTACAGGTGTGAGCCACCAAGCCCAGAAACTATTTTTTTTAAGTCACATCAGAAGAACAGCAAGGCCTATTTTCCTCATCTTTTTTCTCCTTTGCTCTCAGCCATCTGAGAGTTTGTAGAGCAATACTGTCAGAAGATCCTGAAAGATTTTAGAAAAGAGCTCTTTAGTTCAGCTCCCGTTTGGTTCCCAGTAGATTGCCAACAGTCATCCTTTAATGCATCCCACTCAATAGCAGCTGCGTCCCATGGAAATGTGTTTCTCTTTTAGACTGGGAACAGCTCTTAACTCCACAGTGAGTTCTCCTACCTCCATAATTCTCTGAGCACTTAGTTTATGCTGACACGCCATTGTGGGAGAGTTTTAAAGTGTGAATAGTTCTTCTCAGATAGACCACAAATCACACTTTGAGATACATAACACACTGTATACTTCTTTGTATTTGGGCCCCTTCAAAAACCCTAGTCCATTTGACAAGCCTTTTAGCTATGTTTTTCATAAATATTTTCTCAAGAGTTAATAAATAAGTGCGGTAGAGAGATTCTACAATCGCTCCCAGTGATACCCTCCTCTGTATTATCCCCTCCCCTGAGTGTGGGCTGGACTTAGGGACCAGACTCTAATGAACAGAATACAGAGAAAGTCACGGATTCTCACTCTGTAGATTAGGTTACAGAAAGAATGTGAGTTCAGGTAGAACTCTCTCATCCCTTCTCAGAGCTCTGAATTTAGGGGAAACAAAATGTGATTAGCCCTATCGAGAAGCCCACATGGCAGGGAACTGATGCCTCTGGTCAATGGCCCTCAGGAGTGTACCAGCAACCATGCTAGGAAGCTTGGAAGAGTATTCTCCTAGATCACACCTTAGAATGACTGGAGCCCTAACCAACAGTTTGATCATTGCATTGTGAGAAGCTCTGAGCCAGACAGTGCAGTCAAGCCACACCCAGACTGGTGACTTGAAGAAACTGAAAAGTTGTTACACAGCAATAGGCAACTAGTACAGTAAGCAAAGCAATAAGAGTCTCAAAAAAAGAAAAAGAGGAAAAGGAAAACCTCCACTCTTAGGAACATAATATCCAAGGATGTATAACTCTGTATTGATTTTCTCTGAAGAAATAGTGATGAGAAAAAAGTCCTTTCCCCATCTTTCTCATCACCACTCCTTACACAAACACATAAACCTTTGATTAAAATAGACCACAAAACTGTTTCTGTACTTGTCATGTTTTTTTGTTGGTCCATAACCATTCATGCCCTCAGAAAGATCAATCTTTGTATCAAATTAAAAAGGTTTTGCACAGCACAGGAAGGAATTAATTAACGGTAAAGACAGAACCCACAGCATGGGAAAAAATATTTACAAACTATACATCTGACAAGGAGTTAATATACAGAACATATAAGGAACGCGAACAACTCAACAGCAAAATTAAATAACCCAATTAAAAATGGGCACAAAAAAAAAAACTTTTTTTTTTCTTAGAGACAGAGTCTCACTTTGTCACTCTTGGTAGAGTCCTTGGGGTCACAGCTCACAGCAACCTCCAGCTCTTGGGCTTAGATGATTCTCTTGCCTCGGCCTCCTGAGTAGCTGAGACTACAGGTGCTCGCCATAATGCCCGGCTATTTTTTGTTGCAGTTTGGCCAGGGCTGGCTTCAAACCCACCACCCTCAGTATATGAGGGCAGGGCCCTACTCACCAAGCCACAGGCACTGCCCTGGGCAAAATATCTTGATAGATATTTCTCAAAAGACGACATATAAATGGCCAGCATCATTAGTCATCAAGGAAATGCAAATCAGAGCTACAATGAGATATCACCTCACTCCAGTCAGAATAGCTATTATCAGAAAAAAGAAAAAGTGTTGAGAAGCATGTGGAGACTAGAGGACCCTTATATACTATTGATGGGAATGTAAATTTGTACAGCCATTGTGGAAAACATAATGGACCTTCCTCAAAAAATTAAAAAATATAACAAGCACATGAACTAGCAATCCCACTACTGGGTATATCTAAAGGCAATGAAATCAGTACATCAAAGTGATAACTTTATTCCCATGTTTAATTGCAGCACTATCCACAATAGCCAAGACTTAGAATCAACTTAAATGCCCAACAATGGAGAGATGGATAAGAAAATGTGGTATACTACTCACCCATAAAAAATGATTTAAAAAATCATGCCATTTGAGACAAAACAGATGAACCTAAAAACATTTTGTTATGTGAAATAAGCCAGTCACAGAAAAACAAATTACACACAATCTCATTCATACGTGAAATCTAAAAAAGAGTTGATCTCATTGAAATAGAGAACAGCAATTACCAGAGACTGTGGAGGAGATGGGAAAGGGGAGGTTGGGGTAAGAGACTGATCACTGGATACAAAGTTACAATTAAATTGGAGCAATACATTCAGGTGTCCTATCTCACAGTTGGGTAATTATGGTAAAGAGTAGAGTCTCGGGCATTACGAAGTCGCTAAAGGAGGGATATTGGGTCTTCTCATCATAGAGTGCTGTTGGATGCATGAGGTGGTAGATATGCTAACTACCCTGATTGGAACATTATAAAGTGTATACATATATCAAAACATCAAATTGTATACCATAAAGTGTACTATAAATGCATTAATTAATTTTTTAAAAAAGGAAACCTCAATCTTCAAAGCAAGAAGCAATAGAGGATGGAGCGGCTCATATATAATCTTCACTAATTAAATAATTAAAAGATATAGCAACCACAAGCACTGTCCATTATAATCCAGATCAGGGGGTGAAATGGCTGTGGTGTTTACTGTCCTCACAATCAATTAACGACTGAGTACTTGTGCCAGAACTCTCTCCTCGGTGCTGGGTAGAAAAGGCAGATGGGATAATGTGAAAAGTCTTCCACCCTGATTCAGCGATTCAGTCTCCACATGCAGTAATATGAAGCCACACTAATTTCGCTACTTTGAGTCAAGCTTGTACGTCCAGAGAGGAAAATATTAGAGTTGGTAGCAGTCACACCATGGAAAAAAGAAGAGCATATTTGGGAGGCACTGTGAAAACTCAAAACCTTTAAATACATTCTAGGAAAAGAAAAATAAAAGAGCATCTGTGTTTTTCATTAAGGCCAACATATTCAGAAGGCTGGCCATTCTCTGCACAGACTCTGCAGAGATTCTGCAGCTGTATGCCAAAAGTTTGGGGGGAGGTGTTTCTTGGTTTGAAAGCTTTCTCAGCTCACTACGTTATGCCTCACTGATCTGGGGGTACTTTTCAGTGCAATTGGGTGAAAGTACCAAGTCCAGGTTTTGCACCTTGAGAGATAAATGGCACTACTCCAAAGTGTAGTTACAAAACTCAAAACTTGCCAATTGTTTCTAGACTTGCATGGCCCCTCAGAATCTACCATCGGTATCACCTCTCCAGCACTATCTCCCATCATTATGATCCTCGTTCTCTTATAATGCTCCTTGACATGGCGGCCTCATTCTCCCCTTGGGCTGTGCACCATTTCCTCTGTGGGGTGCACCATTTCCTCTGTGGGGTGCACCCTCACCTCTGTGGCCACGTGCTCCACGTCTCACTTCAGTTCATTTTCTGCTCAATATCCCTCTCTCGGAAAGGTGTTCCCTGACCACTGGCAAACAATTCCCCTACACACACTTACTAATACCCTACCTCCTTGCCCTTACCCTTATCTCTATGTGCAATTATATTTCATGTGTATTTATTTTGAGGAAATAAGCTCCATGTGAGCAAACATTTGCCTGCCTTTTTACTTTTATATACCAAACCCTGGCATATGATAGATTTTCAGTAAATCTTCTTGACCAAACAGGTGGGCTGAAAAATCTGGTCATCTCTGGGTGTCCCAAAAGTCTCCAAAAAAGTCACAATACATAAGGAAAATGGGAAATGGGAAATTATACCTAAATTTAATGTAATTTTATTTATAACATGTTTATTGCAAAATTTTACAAAGAGGTTGCCAGCACATAAAGTATAATTTGTAAAATGTTGTAATGAATATTTCGTAAATAAAGGTACATTTACAATTTCCCATTTTCTTTATATATGGTGGGCCGCCTACTCTGTGCCCAAGCCCCCTAACCTGATAACTTCCCTCACCAGAGAGGCAAGGCTCTACCAATGAGTCCCTGGTGTGGGATTCCCCTAATCAGGAAAATGGCAAATTCTCTCTTTGATAATATGCTCAGTCAAGAATGTGTCATGCCAGGGTTTTTCTAATACAACTCTTTAAATTCACTCATTACACATTCTTCTTGGACCTGAGGGTGCTACCAGGAGAGTGAGACCAGGGTGGATTCTAGTATCAACTACCATGAGAAACCAGTAGCAACTTTTCAACCTTTGAGCATCAACTCTTGACTCTCAGTACAGAAGCCATGTGGCTCATTCTTTTCCTCCCCAAACTTTGTTCATTCAATTCTTATAATAAACTCAATCTTTAATGTGAGGAATTTGGAGCCCTGATCACATTCTTCTGGAAGTCATGTCTGATTTTCACGTAAACTTGTGGAATTAAATAAACTTAACTCTGCTGAGTAGTTTGCCAACTCTATATATGAATGGATGTGTTAAAGTAGCCCAAGACCCGAATGCAGCAAAATGTTTTATTATCCATGGGAAATAGGACACTTTCCAAAAGCATTTTACTAGCAAATGTTCCACATTGAGCATCAACTTAATAATAATGCCTTTGCTAAAACAAGAAGAGATAAGGATAAAGAGATGATGAACATTGCCTTCCAGGAGATGACCCTGTAGCAAGAGAAACACATATAGCAATATGAGTGTAAATCTAAGTATGAGTCATATAAAAATTGTATTCCCTAAGCAAGATTAAGAAAACTCTACAAAGAAATGATGGTTAAGCTAAGCCCAAGAGTAAATAGGAGGCTTCCAGGTGGATAGGAAAGAAAAGGACGTTTCTAGCAGAGGGAACAGCATGAGAAACAGCGTAAAGGCCCTGATTGCTAAAGAAATGTATCTCCTAAAGTTTCATCTCCCAACACAGCTTGCTCAGCCACTTCTGCTCTAGCCACAAGGAACTACTCACTGTTCTCTGAATATGAATTACACGCTTTTTCTCACCTTTGCAAATGGTACGTTCTCTGTTTGAAGCAGTTACTCCTTATTCTCAAATCTGAAGCACTGGTGGGACCTGGATAGCTCTTCTTAACCTTCAGGTCTTAACTTGGATATAACACATCTTCTTTGAGCTCTCCAAAGCCTGCCCTAGGTATGAATTCCACATTCCCCAATAGCACACTGTAACTTCCCTAATGTAGAGCTTAATACACTCTGGTGTAACCTCTGGTGGACTTATCTACATTTCTTGTCGATTGAATATTCCAAGAATACAAGACTATTATCTTAACCATCCTTGTACCCCCAGTGACTGGCAGAGGGTCTACCACACAGTTAGCAATGCATATAGAATGGATCAATCGTTCAAAATTTCCAGGTGCAGGATCAGGCTGGAGAAAGGACAGCTGATAAGATTAAGATGTAATGTGTAGATAATAACTAAGGCCTGCAGAACTGTGTGTGCCCTGCTGTGGATACCGTGTTTGTTATCCTCTGCTCAAGGAGAAGTCACGGAAGGGTTACATCCAAGAAGAGGGCAGCAAGTTAGCAATAAGATAACAGCAGGGGACTGGAGCCAAGAAGACCGATTGCACGAGATTCAGTGTTTAAGAAGTTGTATCTCTTAGACCTGATGATTTGTCACAGGTTTAGGTAAGGAATGGGAAGGAAAGAATGACGCACAAACTTGGTAAAATGGAAGATGTATGGGGAATACCTTACTCTCCCCTTAAATGCGATACGTAATGTCAACAGTAGGACGTTCCTGTGTCTAAAACCGTGTCTGTGGTTCATTACTGGATGTCTTGATATTGGCAGTTTAATAAAGTATGGGAACATTTTAACCTCCAGAGGTAAAGAATTGGAAATTGGAAAGAAATACTTCATAATTGAAATAGCAGAGAAACAAGTAGAATTTTTTTTAAAAAATAAGACAAAATAAATCATCTTTAAATTCTTTAAAAACTGGATAGTAAGTGAAGATTAAATCACTAAATCTTTACTTAGGAAATGACAAATTATCTACCTATTTTTCTCATTACTCCTTGTCTTCAGATTCCTAAGAACTTTTTACCAAAGTTACAAAAACAACAATAACGAAAACCCCCGAAGTCTTTTAGGAGATTATATCCAAGTGGAACACAAGAAAACATTTAATAGGGACAGAGAAAGATGCGCTTGGTAAGTGAGAGAGAGCCCCCGAGCCTGAGAGAGGAAATAATCTTCAGAAAACATTTTAAAGAGATGAAAGAGGCCACAAGGCAATAGCAAAATGCTTGCATGGGGCCAGGGGACAAGATTTTGAAAGAAATCAGAAAGTCAAGAGTGCTGAGTACTGAGAGAGAATAATTCTTCGGAAAGACTGTAAGGGGGAAATGGAAGCAAACTCCTGGCTTTAGAAAAAAATAGCAAAGCAGCCCCCTACATGTCACCCTGAGCTAGAAAAGACAGAGAGGGTTAAAAACTGTGTGAGAGGAATCAGAATTGTTTAACTCGGTAAGGTAAGCCTCAGTTTCCTCATTCAGAAAACAGGGACCCAATTAAGGCTGGTATTAGGCAGCCCAGGCTGTCACAACAAAAAACAGACTGGGTGGTTTTAACAACCGAAGTTTATTTTCTACAATTCTGGAGGCTGGAAGTCCAAGATCGGGATCTGGCAGGATGAGTTACTCTATGGGTGCTCTCTGGCTGGCTTGCAGACGGCCATCTTCTCACTGTGGAGGAAGAGCAAGCCCACTGTGCCTCTTCTTTTAAGAACACTAATCCTGTTTGATCATGTACGTTCCCTGGTGACCTCATTGAACCTTGATTACTTCTGTAAACGCCCTATTCCTTTGGGGGTGGGGAGGAGAGGGCTGAAACATATACATTTAGAGAGACACCATTCAGTTCATACACAGCAAGGTTGTTATAATATGTGAAATTATGCAAAGAATGTCACACCAACACATAGTAAGTGCCCAGGAAATGGTGGCTGATGTGAGCTGTGATATGGGCATGGTAATAGATGTTATCTCTGAAGTAACTTAGGTTTTTTTAATACATTTTTAAGGGACCACTACAGATGAAAAAGCTGTCTGTTTCCTGCCACCCACCTGAAGACTGCCCAGTTGCCTAGCATACTGAGGTGTTCTCGGGTCTATGTTAAAAATCCCTCGAATGCAGGAGATATGAAGGAACCCAGGTTAGAAGAGGCAGGGAAGGAAGACGATTGAGGGAGAGAGAGAAGGCAGAGGGGGCAGAGGGCTGGAGGACTGAGAGCCCACAGAGCATCTCTTTCCTGCACACCCACACATCTGCAGCTCAGCTACCTGATGAAAGAAGACACGTTGCAACTACCACCTCCAGAAGTGTGCACTGCAGATCTTTATTGAGGAGGAGACAAAAAAGGGGCCATTATTTAAGATGCTCCAGCACGGTTTTCATGCTATTCCATTCAGAAAAGCCATGGCAAGGCAACCAGACCACATCTTAATAGAAAGGTTGTTTGACCTATGAAAATACTTTAGTTTGGAAAATATGCTTCCACTTTTACACAAAAGCTACTGTGTACATCAGATTCAAGGGGTAAGTCCAGTCCATCAAAGTATACAAACTCTAAAAGAGGGCTATGAAATTTCCATCCCCTATCCTAAAATTTTAAATAAAATTATATAGAAAATCCAGGAAGTTGACTAGGAATGGTGGCTCATGCCTACAATCTCAGCACTTTGGGTGGCCAAAGCAGAAGGATAGCTCGAGCCCAGGAATTTGAGGTTACACAGAACTAAGAACCCACCACTGCACTCCAGCCTGGGTGACAGAGTGAGACTGTCTTTTAAAAAAAAAAAAGAAAGCAAGGAAATCCAGGAAATGCAGCCTATTTAGGTCACTTAACTTATCATATGCCTACCATGATGCATTTTTAAACCATCTACCTTGAAAAGGACTGAGATGTTCTAAGTTGAAATAACGCCCTGCCTGGCACTACAGTAATTATAATAACCACATTTGTTCAGTGCCTATAATGGCAGACCCTTTAAAGATACAATCTCATTCATTTATTCCTAAAAAATCTTGTTGGATTTCTATTATTTTTTTATCATCCTACAAATAAGTAAACCAAAGAGCTTTCCCAAGGATATACAACTTATAAATGAAGGTTGGATTTCAAACCACGCCTGACTGCAAATACATCCCTCCTTCATCCCAGATTGTCACCATCCTCAATTACAGGGACATGGGAGTATGACTAGGAAAAAGGGGGCCAGATTGGTTGGAAAAAATAAAAAAGTTAATGTTGATTCACAAATTAAGGTATTTATTTTCCAGTGTCATTCTTATGCATATATTACTTACATTTTTAAATTTACCTGAAGTTGTAAGTGTGCCCATCCCCCAGATAGTGTGCATTGTACCCATTAGGGTTGAATTTCTCCATCTCCCCCCTGCCCCGTTCCACCTGCTTGATTCTGCTGAGTGTTATTTCCATATGTGCAGACTGTGTTAAAACAATTTATGTAACCAAAACATTTGCAGCCCCATAATATTCTGAAATGAAAAGCAAGAAATTTGTGAAAAAAATGATAATAATAAATAAAAATAAAATTGCCTAAAATGTGCCTCAACACTGAAAAATTGCTCTCCTGTTCTAGTCACTTGATCACATAATGGGCTTTTTAATTTAGATTCTAGAGCAGAAGATCCGGGATGCAATTCAGCATTGTTACTTCAAAACTATGTATGTGATTCGGGGCAAATTGCTTATCTCCTCTTAGCATCCACTCTCAAGGGAGCATTATTGCCTGTGTCATAGGGAAATTTTAAGAATTATATAAAATGAAGTCTGCAAAGTAAACTGCCACATTAGCACTCAGTGTTTATATTTTAAAAGTTAATGAAAACATCGCCAATATCTCTATTTCTATATAAAGGCAGGCGAGAGAGACTATAGGAGTTTTTACAGAGAATCCCACTGCCTGAGAATTAGGACTCACTATCACGCAAACTATAGACATAATCAGAATTGTTTTCAGGCTTCATTGTTCCAATCTAGTTTATCTCTTTTCTCCCCCAGTTATTTTGAAGGGTCTTTTACAAACTATGTAGACTTCAATAACTTGCTCTCTAATAATATACTCTGGATAATTGTTAGCTTCATGAAATGCAATTGCCTATACTTTAAGTTATAATTAAAGGCATTACTTAAACCTTCAAGTGGCCTTTGGAAATCTGAAAATGGAAGTTGAATTCATAAATTCTAGGGAAGAGTAGGAAATCTCATAACCCTAAATCACCAGACTCCAATTCGTGCAAACACACGAAACAGAGGCCTCCTCTTGCTTTGGTTATAAGCACCAGACTTAGACTGACATTAGCACCAGAGGTACAGTTACTAAATGAGAAAATGGGGCTCACTGAGAACAGTTCTTTGTTCAATACACCTACTGATGGAAAAGCCTTTGTGACTCTGCTGAACAGAAGAAAAGCAGTTTTTAAAACAGACCTGTTGCATAAGGGACAACTCTGATCATAAAGACAGTCCAAATGTGCCTGTGTGGCACATGCTTGAGTGAGATGGTGACCCTTACAAATTACGTATCTAAGACTTGGTCAATCTGGGATTATTTGCCTCCTTTCCTATAATGTTATTGGCTATTATCAGAAAACGACTTGAGTAGCCATATATAGAAAGACCCATAACATTATTTTCATTATAGACAGCTTGAGCATTCTATTGGAGTTTTTTCCAATAATAATAATTTGTCTACATTTCAATATCCTTGTCAGAAGAATTCTATTGCACTATCCATCCCAAAATAAAGTTAAGATCATCTTGCCCCGAAGTCCTGGTCCAATTTTTATCTTCTTTTCTGTCACTGTAAACCTTAATTATCTCCTCAATATATGTATTTGCATATAAAGATAAACTACATATAATCTAAATTCTACCCTTCCTACCTGCACAGACAATTAAAATGTAACACATGAATTTAAATACAGAACTAACGCCCCCATCTCTGATGAACAGGAGCACTGGTGCTTCTTTCAAGGAAGTTCAGTTTAATACATGTTATTTCTCATGTTCTTAGTCTGCGATTACATTAAGTATATATTTAGGGCCAGTTATACAAGATGAATAAGCCATGAACCCTATCCTCAGAGATATCACCAGGTGATACTCCTACTTGATTAAATATAGATGGCCTGTCAGTTCAGTGTCCCCAGCTTTTTTGAAACCTATATTTCCAGCTTTTCTCTAAGGCTGTCTATGACTACATCACTCCACAGAACACCGTTGTTCTGTCCACATGTTTTGGTACTTTTTAGAAGAAAAATAGAATCAGATTAATAAATCAGAAAGTGACCTAAGATCATTGATTCCAGCTTCTCATTTTATAGATTAAAAAAATAATTCAGATAACATAGAGGATGAAGGAAACATAAACCCATTTCTGTTAAGTTACATAGAAATGTATGACAAAATAGAACAAAAAAAAAAAATCATTCACTACGTGACCTGCCTCAAAAGGAAGAGAGAAATCCCCAAGGATTCTATCCAACAGGAGAGAGGAAGTGGTTCTTACAGGAATGGTACACTCCAAGTAACACTGCCACAGTTCTTAGAGGTCTGGACCTGACAATTGGTCAGATCTCTGGCTGCTTCAGGTCCTTCTCAGCCACTGTGGGCCAAGGCAATCACTATCAGTAGTGGTCAAAGAAGCTAAGATCTCCTTGAAGAAAACTATGCTGGCAACTCAGTTGACCATCAGCCCTAGCTATTGCCTTTGAAAGTCAAAATTTTCCTAGCTGCCCCCAGCCCATACCTGAGCATAGCATGGAATGCTAAGGCAACCTACTCCTACCTGACACTGGAGTCCTCCAAACCTATCACCTCGGGTGGAGGAGTCTCCATCAACAGGAGCTATTTTCTCAGAATTGTGCTGGAGTCAGAGACTCTTCATGTTCAATCCTCCCTTTCCTCTCTTCACTTGCAGTGACATCACAAGACCCTCCCTGCCACATCCTACTCCTTCCCACTTGATCCTTCAGAGCAGCTTTCCAAAATATAATCCATCTCCTTCACATCTAATCTCACCTTGGAGGACCCAAACTGACAGCCAACCAGAGCCCTTCTTTAATGGGTACACTACATCTACTGAGAATTTGGGGAGCTCCACCCTAGAAAGTCTTTCAAATATGTGTACAAGATGATCTGAAAGCAATGATGTTTATTTCTGCATGATTTGAAATAGCAGAAAATCAGGAATGACCTTAAATGTTCAAACATAGAAGAAGGGAATTTTTGAGATGTACATTTCTTTAATGATACAGCAAATATAAAGAATAAATAGAACTACAGGTATCAACATAGATGAGTCTTATCAACATAATGTCAAGTGGACAAAGGAAGCTGCAAAAATACTAAAGTAATGTGGAAATATCTGTTTAAAATTAAAAATAAATAATATTTCATATCACTTTTATAATTATAAGATTTTTGGTAGCAAGAACACACATAAACGTCAGGAAAGTGCTTATCTCGGATAAGAAGGAGAGAAAATAGGGAAGAGGAGATTTCAACTCTGTGTAATATTTTATCCCTTTTATTTAAAGGATAACAACTGCTCAACTTCATTGGGGGATGCATGGGTATTTGTTACAGTATTCTCTGCATTTTCTGTGTGTTGGAAATATTTTAAGATTTTTCAAACAAAGTAAAATACATACTTTTAAGAGAAAAAAAAAAGCTGAATGAAGCCCAAACAAATGAAATGACATGATCAAGTTCACATATTTAGTTAATGGCAGAACAGATGGTAGGCACATGGATGGACCCTCTGGCCACCAGATTATGTCGCCTCTGTTGTCATGTGTCTATCTAACGGTGATTGGTACCATTGTGGGGACAGGAAAGCACTTAATACATTGAGTAATTACCATCCAACTTCTAATGCAAATTATTTTATCACTGGAATTATACTCCAAGAGAAGAAACCTCTTGCTGAGGTCTGACTGCTAAACATTCAGGAATGTATGGGTCGTGCATTCAGGAGGGTCCTTTGGGCCTAATTCCTGTCCCAGATCTTGTCCAGAAGCACCAGAAAAAGTGAGTCAGATCTTAAAGCTACCAATCTGAGGACAACTAAAGAGGACCTATAACATATAGATGATTTTAGAGCATTTACATTCTTCCTCTGAAGATTCACATCTATAGCATGTCCCAAAAGCCGAAAAGTTGAAAGTTGCCTATAAAATCGCCATACGTAGAGAAAATGGGAAATTATAGCTAAATGCACACTTATTTATAAAATATTCATTATGAAATATTTATAACATATCCTCTACAAGTTGGCCACCTCTTTGTAAAATTCTGTAATGAACATTTTATAAATAAAGGTACATTTGACTACAATTTCCCATTTTCCCTCTGCATGGTAACTTCATGAGCAACTTTTGGGACACCCTGCATAAAAGTCCTACCATTGGCTGTACTGAGGAACCACTCTGCTCAGAATCTGGGAGATTTAACTGGCTTCACTCCCTATAGTCCAGTGGTGAGGTAGGCTGCTTCTCCAGAACAGAAGTAGAACACGGACGGACTCTCCAGTGGTCCTACAGAGTCTGTATGAAGTTCACAGTGCCTGCTGTCAAGAACCACCCAATATATTACACAATACAAGTAGAGAGAAGGCCAACAGTGGCCAAAGCACATTTGGATATTTCAGGGTTGCTTTTTGCATTTTTTTATTTTTATTTTTTAACTTAATTTTTATTAAATTAGAACTATATACATTTATGGAGTACAATGTGATGATTTGATATACAATGTGGAATGCTTAAATCAACCTAATTAACATAACTATCACCTCATTTACTTATTTCTGTGTTATAACCTTTATCATATACTCTTTGTTGCTTTGAAATGTATCCTTGCGTTGTGTACGTTAGGTGAGATCCCGCCAAATACCCTCCTCCACTCGCCCTCACTTCTCCCGCATCTCCCCTCTTTCTTTCTGGACTATGTTTGTGTTTTATCATTTGTATGAATGTGTGTTTATATATTGGTTTCATAATAGTATTGAGTACATTGGATACTTTTTTTTCCATTCCTGAGATACTTTACTAAGAAGAATATGTTCTAGCTCCATCCAGGTAAACATAAAAGATGTAAAGTCTCCCTCTTTTTTATGTCTCAATGTATTCCATTGTGTACATGTACCACAATTTGTTCATCCACTCATGGTGTGATGGGCATTTGGGCTACTTCCACAACTTGGCTAGGAACAGAATAGAGAACCTAGAGATGAACCTAAGCACATATCATCATTTGATCTTTGATAAGCCTAACAAAAACATACATTGGGGAGAAGATCCCCTATTTAACAAATGGTGCTGGAAGAGTTGGCTAGCAACCTCTAGAAGACTGAAACTGAACCCTCACCTTTCACCATTAACAAAAATCTGTTCTCACTGGATAAAAGATTTAAACTTAAGACATGAAACTATAAAAATACCAAAAGAGAGTGCAGGGAAAATACTTGAAGATATTGTCCTGGAAAAATATTTTATGAGGAAGAATCCCCTGACAATTGAAGCAACACCAAAAATATATTATTGGGATCTTATCAAGCTAAAAATCTTCTGTACAGCTAAGGGCACTATAAGTAAAGCAGACAGTCTTCTGAATAGGAGAAGATATTTGCAGGTTATTTTTCTGACAAAGTTCTCATAACTAGAATCCACAGAGAGTCCAAACTAATCAATAAGAAAAGAACAAACAACCTCATTTCTTTGTGGGCAAGAAAGTTGAACAGAAACTTCTCTGAAGATGACAGGCACATGGCCTACAGACACATGAAAAAATGCTCATCATCTTTAACTATCAGAGAAATGCAAATCAAAACCACTTTGAGATACCACCTAACTCTGGTAAGATTTGCTCACATCACAAAATCCCCAAACTGCAGATGTTGGCATGGATGTGGACAGAAGGGAACACTTCTACACTGCTGGTGGGACATTTAGATATTTTGAACCCAACACATAAAAGGGTTGAAACCACAAACTGGAAAGAACAATTAGGCTGTGTATTCATCAGGGTCCTTTTTATATATTTCCATCATGAAAGGCAATTATTTTTCTAACTTCAGAAAAACCTAACTCCTTTCTACTAATTTTGATTATGTGAGAATTTGAGGTGAATATGTCCTTGAGGGTAAGCTTTGTCTTTTTCATCAGTATATTTTTAAAAGCTGGCAAAGTGCTTGGCACATTATTAACGTTTGTTGATTGAATGAAAGGATGAATAAATGAATATAAGCGAAATTAAGACATATTTCTTACTGACAGACACTAATGACTAAAAAAGGCTTCCAACAAATGAGCAGAGTTGACAATTAAAGTGTAAATAGGAATCTAATGAATGTTCTAATTGATCTTCCCTGCTTTAAAATGTAGCCAGAATTTTTTAACCTTAATGCTCAGCAAATTAGTAGACTGTCCTTGTGTGAAAATCTCTTTAATCAATCTAATAGTTTGTCTACTCAACTATAGACTTTAAGACCTCTGCCAAATTAGTGTTTTGTTTTGTTTGTCTTAACAAGAGTTATGTCTTAATAATAGATCCCTATATATAAGTTTAGCTTCGCACTTTGGACTTCTGTGAAAATAAAGAACATATGTTAAATTTAAAAAAAAACTCTTCAAAGGTAATAAAGCTGGAAGGAAAAAGAAAACTCTTGTTCTTTTCTGCTGATTCCACCTCCAAGAAAAACAATAAACCCTTAATATCTGAAAAGGGTTTCAACAAGATTTTTTTTTTTAATTAACTCTTTCTCTTCAGTTATACCGAGGCCTCGAGGTAATGGATGCTAAACATTTCTTCAATCCACTGAGAAGTTTGGTACCATCTATATATGGTGTGCTGAGAGGTGGCAGAGAGTGGACAATGGAGGCTGTGGAGGACACTGGAATTTAAAGAGGTATCTTCTCTTGGAGTATAATTCCAGTGGCAAAATAAATTTGTGTTAGAGGTTGAATGTTAATTGTTCAACTCATCTAATACATTTTAAGTGCTTTCAACCGCCATGGTGGTACCAATCACTGTGAAGGGGGAAAAAGACAGATTGACCATAGTCTTCCCTATAGGATAGACATATGACAATGGAGGCAGTGTAATGTGGTGGCCAGAGGGCCAGTCCAGGAGCCTACCATCTTCTTAGAAAGGAGAACAGAGACCAAAAGGGGAGCCGGGACTTAAAAACATGGATTTTGTGGGAGGACTGAGATGAGTGTTGAGTCTCACATACTTCCCATGTGGAGAAGGATTAGGATTGCTTTCCCTCCTCTCCCACCCAGGCCAAGTGGCCTCAGTGGGACCATGTGAAGAGCTCAGCATGTGCCCAGGTGCTAGCAGAAGATCAGAGAACATGGCAAAACTCTAACTAGTCACTCTGATTTTATGGAAAGCAAAGAAAGAGTGACACAAAGAATGACTGAAGCAGACCTTCCTGAGATAAAGGATGTGTGTAGTTACTATGCATTTAACAGAAAATAGTCAACCCTGGGGTTCTTCAAATACTGCCCAACAGAGCTGCCTAGAGATACATAGGAACGCTAAAACGGGAGTGTACCTCCAAGACATTATCACGTGAGTAACTATAGTAATGAACTTTCCTGTACATCAGAAGAACTACAGGTTAGAAACCGCAGGGATGTAGGATTTCAAATAATTCACTAAATTTTGCCAGCAGAAAGTATCAGTTTTAAACACTTACGAAACCCAGAGAGCACAAACACCAACTAGCTTCAGTGTTGATCAAGCAATGCCTTTGCTTTCCTCATACTTCCCATCTATCTGTCAGCTGTGCAGTTAGCAAGCTGGAGGAGACAGAGGCGTAGGAGCAAGAGTTGGAGAACCCCAACCAAAGCTCAGCATGGCTGCCTTCCCCCTTCAGACGACCACCTCTTGCAGACCTAAGTTAAAAGAGATGAGAACCCTCAACTTCAACTAATATTAATGTTATTTACATGCAAGTAGACATTTTAATGGACAAAATAAAACCTTTCACATGACTAGAAGAGCACAAAGGATTTCTCACTGTCTGACAGTGATCAAAAAAAGACAATGCATGATTCCTGGATTTTATCCAGGGACAGAAAAGAATTTGTCCTATTGAGCAAGTTGGAAGAAGGGGCGGGGGAGATTAAAGATGTCTTGTGATCCCACCCCAGGACCCTTGTTGATTCACTACAACAAGATTATTTTTCTGCATCAAAACTCCACTAAGGTCTGTTTTCTAACCTTCATGATAAGTATTCCGAAAAGGGATGAGAGAATAGTCACACTTGATATTCATGTGGTCCAGCGGGAAGAAGAGCTAGGGCCGGGTTACGACAGACTATCCAGACTCCATCCCCAACTTGCTGAAGCTCAGTTCCCCCTCACCTCACTGACTCCGGCTCAGGCAGACAAACAATAGCAAGAAGTCATTTTACCCCTTGAGTTCAGATCCAGCTGATGTTAGAACTGAGTTCAATATGGTAGACTGCTCCTAATATCCTCTACTAAATGATCAATTTGTTTTCTAAGGGTGTAATGGTAATCTGCTTTCCCAGACCAGAGAGACCTGGACCCTCTGTTCCTTATCTCTTTCCATGAGCCAGGGTCACCCTCCCATTGACTAACCCCCAAGACTGGCCAGTGCACATCACCTGACAAGTTCTCTCCACCATCTGTGCTTCCTCTGCTCTACCCCGCCACCCAGATTCACCCCTGCCCACATGGGGGTTGGGCATGCCACACCATCAAGGAGGAATCTCAGCCCTGTCTCAGTTCAGACTACAGCCTCTACCCATCACCCATTGCCGCTGATGTCCCAGTATGCCTTACAGTTGAACACACAGAAAGTTAAAATGCAAAATAGAACGTGGGAGGATTCCTCTACCACTATTTCTTGTCATGAAAAGTGGTGCAACCATTAAAGAACAGTAGGAAGCAAAAATTGGGATCTTAAAGAGTAGCTTTCTGTTATCATGTAAGACTAGAAAAGTAGCCACAAAGTGTTCTTAATGTCATTCGGTGGTTATCATTTCAAGTCAGACTCAGATCAGGAAGATGCAAGGATAATCATGGAATATGAGGCCCCAGCTAGTTCCAAATGTGTTCACTTACTCATTTGCATTAACAGCCTCAGAAATCAGTGGAGTGGTCTCTAGGAAGTAAAGAAGTCAAATAATTTTCCAGCTCTTACAGTCAGAGGGCTAATTCAAATTTCAAAAGGAACACTAACTTGCTTAAAGTATCATAAAAAGAGGGGGAAGGAGAGAGAGTGGAAATTCCATCCTGCTTTAATCACTGTCCCCTGCAAGTTTCCTTAATGATTTCCAGCTGCCTCCATTTAGGTTGTTGCTTTGACAGAACTTTTATGCAAACTTGGAACATTTAATGTATCAAAAAAAACCCAGTCTGACTTTGCCCTCGACTGCATTCTAACCAAAAGCAGATTTCTGTCGGATTATGTAAGGATATGATGAGCTGGAAGGGGCTGGTGCGGAGCAAGGAGTTCTGCCTCGGCTTCTTGCAGTCTCCACAAACCGTTCCACAGGAGGCACAAAGGAAAATGGGAAAACCCGAGGAGAAGCTCACTCCCTTCTACAAAGTCAAGATCCGCTTTCCCTTCCACATACTATTGCACTTGGAAGTGAAGAGACTAACGACTCCGAATTAAGCTCCCACAAAACTATTACCTCCAGATTCTAATATAGCTAAAATTGTTAAACCTACTTGTCTGCGTGTGTGCATGCAATAAGTAGCCAGTAGTATAAAAATATTTACAGTTAAAATTGTGCTGACCAATAGTCTATGTCCCCAAGTCATCCATTTCTTTGCACAGGGGAGGGAGCAAAGAACAACAGAAATATGGATAGATCTACAGTATCATAAAAGATGACACATTAACACTTGAATAAGCCGCTTCGTCACAGATCATAAGCCTATGTTATAAGCTCCTCTAGGGTCACAATTTCCTCTCCAACAGTGTCGTATACAGGGAAGAGTCAATGTTTCTTAGTGCTCTTTGTCTTCCCCCACAACTCCAGTAACAGCATCTCACCTACAGCACGTTTTCAGTGAAGGCGTGTTAAAGGGATAAAGGAAAGCTTTCAGAGACCGACGGCAATTAAGCAGTGAGATATGAGGTCAAAGA
The DNA here is from genome assembly GCA_963574575.1 of Galagoides demidoff. Classification (NCBI taxonomy): domain Eukaryota; kingdom Metazoa; phylum Chordata; class Mammalia; order Primates; family Galagidae; genus Galagoides; species Galagoides demidoff. Next base: position 19,173 of record CAUYQV010118969.1, read on the forward strand.
AAACTGCTTGTATGCAGATGACCCAACGGATCCTTTCGTCTTCCTAATCTCATGCATCCATGATTTATGCAGACATCACCGTTTTCCATGTAAAGACATTCCTTATATTTTCACTTTTAGGCCAAAAAGGAACTTTTGTTGATTTTTATACTATTCTTTGAAAAGCTATCCCAGACTACTGAAAACCTACTTTTCTGAAAAAGAGTTCGCTAAACAAACTTACTACTTCTTGTCTACTAGGTCAGTAAGGAAATACTGTATATATCTACCCCAAATCTTACATGCTGTGAACTAAACCCCTGGGGGGAGGTTTTTAATAATATTAATAAATCCATGATAATTTTCTATTTAAAATCCAGAAAAGGTAGAAGATGGTACGGGAAATAATAGCTAAGTAAATCCTTGAGTCGCTTCTCATCCTTACCTTCATTCTTTTTGAAAAATATTTTTGAGTACTTAGGGTGGAGCAGATGTGGAAAATCCCATAGATTTTTCTCATAAATTTTATTTTCCATCATGTAGGGGCATTTTGAGGCTCGACCTAAAAATGCCCAAGGGACGATAACCTGGTTGGCTGGAAAGGATGTGAACTTTTGTCCTGGAGCTTCATGTGAACATCGTGAACTGTTTTACTAACACTGCATCTTTACTTGGGGATTATAGAGGTCACTGGTGCTGTCCCTGTTAAGGGCCTTTCTTAAACACATTTTTGAGCTCTAATTCTGCATCTTTTCAAGTTCTCCATATTATTCTCAAAGCCTAGCACCACAAATTGTATAGAAGTATTCTACTGTGGGTGAACATAGAGTGAAAAACAAACTCATCCATTTATATTTGCTGAATTTTGCCTCTATATAAACTCCAGTAGTTGTGTTTACTTTTTAAACAAATTCACTATTCTTTTGATTCTTTATGACTAACTTCAGCTGAATATCACCACATGCAATCACTTACTTTCAAAAAAGTATTCTGCAAATGAAAGCAATCAATAATATGGAATATGAGGATGTCACGTCTGAGCCTTCCTTTGGCCCATTCTTTCTATATATTCCTCCTCCTCTTGTTTCTTATTTAATATACAAAATAATACTAAAAATATTTCTGTGGCACATTGTCTTTCATAGTCAATGTGTCTTATCTTTTTTACTAGATTATAAATTTCTTAGTAGCAATGAGAGTACCTGGTTCATTGTTGCATCATGCTGGCCAGCATCTGGCACATAGAAAACATCAAGAAAGGTTTGTTGAGTGAATAAATGAATGTACTGAACCTTGAACCCTGGAAGAAAAGTATAAACTAAACCTTCAAAACTTTAATAAATGGATTCAAAAGCTGTTTCAGATAAGCTATTAGCAAGTCCTCAAGTCTAACATTTCTAGAAGGCCCACTAGGGAGGGTCAACGTAAGTGGTAAGGGTGTAAACACAGCTGTTGTTCTCTCCAGGATATGATTAGTTTTGATTTATTACACGTGTCCACCTGCAAGGCTCCTCAGAGCACATGGAGTCATAATCTCCAAAGTCACCTAGTGACAAGTGAGTCCCTCAGCTCCATTGCTCACCTGGATCAGCAGCTCTCATTTATCTGCCAGGCAGCTCAGAACCGCTCCTAGCCTCAAGGCCCACAGACTAAGACTTTGACAAATCAAATGGGCAATAATTTACAATGTAAGTATCTTTTATAGAACAGTGAGGTATTTCTCTTCTTCTTCCCTATTTTCCTCACAAAATAAAACCCTGGAATTTTAGAACACGGGTAGATTTATAGGTAGCGTTTCTTCTTAACAAGGTATGTCCGTTATCATTTCATTAGTCACAAAGAAAATAAGGCAGGAAGTTGAAAGGATCCAAACAAACAAATCAACACTTTCCCCCAAAAGACTCAACGCACATGGGAGAGCTGCCCATGATGATGAGCTGAAGATTCCAGAAAAGGGGAAAACAGATAAAACTCCATCTTGAAACTTGAAATGGGAAGGAAGATGGAGTCATCCACAGGCAAGCTGCGCTCCCTGGGGAGTTAAAATGCTAAATGCTGAGATGCTAAATTTTAATCAGGCTTTACATCCCATCAAGTTACTTTATGTACCCCACAATTTACCTCAGTGGTGAAATCTGTCCTTATTTTAAATAAAATGGACAAGACTTGATATGGAGAGAATGTCATAAATGTAAGGTAGGCTGAACTCTGTGATCCTGCAGAGGAAAAGGGGAGATAACATTGTAGATATCCCATGTGACAAACGCCACCTATAAACTCAGGGGTCCTGGGTAAAACATGCCCAGCAAATTAATGTTCTCACCCACATAGACAGTATAGCTCCGGCTCTTTCTTAACAGTCCCTGGGAAGAGAAGGGAGCATTTCAAAGCTCTACTTACCCACTGACATGAAGTATGCACCCCCCACCCTACAGGGGGCGGAAGCAGCTACTAGAGGTTTCACTAGACAATTTTTTTCCATTAACACGATGTGACTACCTGACTCATTCTATGTATTTGGAAGCAAATTTTATTTGGGGAAGAATATCAAATTAGGAATCAAAATCTGTGTTTGAGTCTTAGCTCAATCTCTTGCTAAATGAGTAATTTTTAGTAAATTAACTAGATCTCTTTTTTTTTTTAACAAAACAAAGGGTTAATGATACTTGTCCTAGTCACCCCCCGTATTGTTGAGAGAATCAAATGAGATGGTGTATTTAAATGAGCTTTGTAAACTCTAAAGTATTATGCAAGTATAAGATACCTAATAAACACATTTGATAACATAAATGCCTTTCATAGGAATTTTTCTATCATCCCCTAAGATGGAAAACTGCTTTAAATCTTTCCCATAATGTAAAAGTGTATAAATAAATATCTATGATATGGAAAAAACTTTCTATGACCACAAACTACCTGGACCTACTAAAAACAGTCACTATTACAGAGATATGTAAATTCTTCCAGAGAGTCCCCTCCTCTTGCTTCATGGAGCTTTGGGGAAATATTTTTTAAGTTCCAGTGTATTCCTCTTAACTGGTTTCTGATGTACATATGAAAGATAACTCTCTAGATGCTCACTCTTTCCAGAAAGTATTTACTTAGAGAAAATTAGAATTTAATTTATACTGGATGATCAATACAGACTTTTATGCATGCAATACATCTAATACACTGCAGCCAGATTAATTTCCCTAGTCAGTGATTAATTGCCTACTCTGTCCTCAGTTCTGGGGAAGGTGCCTGGAATACAACAGAAACCATAATGGGCAGAGTCCCTGCCCTTCGAAATGTCAAATCCATAGCCTGATTTCAGAGTTCATCTTTCTCAACCTCTGTGACATTTGATTTTGTTGCCAGTTTGCCTTCTTGAAGCTTTCTCCTTTCTTGATTTTGAAGACAGGACTCTTGTTTAATGTAGCAGATACCATTGGCTGAGTGCTCCACCCAAGATTTCCAACCCTTTTCCTCATCACCTTCCTGCTATTGGTAGTGATGTTGACCTCGTTCTGACCAATTGGGTGTAAAATGAAATCTACCCTTATGTTCCCCACAGTGCATAGGCCGCACTCCTTCTTCCTCATTCCTTCCATTAAATACATAGATTTGGTAACATGAGCTGTAGTTACCAATCTGCAACCCCCGGGAGAGGTCAAGAGAAGGGCAAAAATTGAGGCTGATGTTGGCAATCTGTTCAAGCAGTCCTAGGAACTGTTCACGTTTGAACCTCTTCCTATGTGAAATAAACAAACTCCCTAATTGTCCAAGCCACCATGGTTTTCTATCACTCACAGCCAAATACATCTCTAATTGACACTTCCAGCTTCCTTTTTTTTTTTCCCTACCTAATATTTCTTTCCTCCAGAAACTTTACAATTTTCTCTGTCTGTTCTTTAAAAGTCAACTTTTAGCACCTTCAGTGCATTCTCCTTGGGAAATATCAATTCACCCATTCAGTTTGTTCTTTCACTAAGTTATTCAACGAATACCATGTATAGATTTAGAGCGACTACCATACACCAGGTGCTGCTGAGCATGAGGGACAGAGGAGTGAATGGGGAAGCCTCTAGTTTCACAGCAGTTACAGCACAGAAGTAAACTACAACCAGCTAACTCTCCCGACCTAGATGAGCACATCCTGCTAGGTATTTTTATAGCATCCTGTGTTTTTCCTTCATATAACACATATTTTAGTTATATATTTCCCTGTGGTCATACCTGTTTCACATCCTTCTCCTCCACTAGAGAGTAAAGGAGTAAGTCTTTTTATACCCATCCCATATTTAATGTCTCACAGATTACCTAGCACATATTATGTGCTCAGCAAATACATCTTGAAATTTGATGACTTCTCTAGCCATACTTTTCAAATTACCTTCTGAGCATCTCTACCTTAATATTCTGCAGGGCCTTAAAGACCAGACATCCAAAGCAAATTCTATTTGTATTGAATTTCCATTCCCAGTTCATGGTATCATCAGACATTCAAGTCAGAAAGCTCCAAATCATTCTCAACCATTGACTTTTCCACTCCTTCCTATATCCAGCTTGTATCCAAAACCTAATTCTATTAAGCTACTATTCCTTCAGCCTCTTCTTCATCCCTGCTAGTATTCTTTAGTCTTCCTTGCTACAAGCCTCATTATACCTGCATTGCTACAGTATTGCAGTAGATTGCTCCTCTTCCTGAGCATTTGAATCATCTCCTTATCAATGAACTTCAGCTAACCATTATGCCCATTTACAGATCAGAAAAACTAAGGTTTTAAGAATTTAGGTAACTGATTCCAGGTCACTCAATTAATGAGTAGCAGATATGGAGTTTACACTGGTCTAAACCCCCAACCAGGAGGTCTGGGAGATAACTTTTAGATTGCAGCATGACAGAAAGTCCCAATCCATTTACCCTAAATTGTAAAGGTGTGTCTTCATATGGACACCCCCAGATCTCTGTGTATTTCTTGAGAACAGATTAAAGGTCTTCCTGGTTTCACCCCTCCCCATTACCTCTTTCCCACCATGTTATCTGCTCCATTAGAGGCTAGTAAAGTATCTTTGAGATAAGAAGTGTGGAGGGGAAGGAAAGATAAAGAAGGAAGGATGGGACCAAGGGGAAAAGAAGGAGAAGGACCCAAGAGCAGAGAGAGAGATAGGAAGAGAAAACATAACTCACTTTGTTTAGACTCTTGTTCAGAAGCTATGCCTTTGCAAAAAGTATTGGCTGGAATTTTGGCTGATGTTTTACTTAGTTCAGCACAGGGAAAATTTCAATTTGGCTTTTTCCCCCCAGGAACATTTATAAAGAGGTACGAATTATACTAAGAAGTGAAGTGAACAGTCAATTCGCATAAACCCTCACTCAAAGTAAAAGTTAGCAGCTAAGTGCCACCAAGTAAATCACCTCTCCTCTAAAAGCTCTGCCCTCTCTCCTTCAAAACAATTATCGTCTAAAAAGCCAGATTGATTTGACACTTTTTTATTAACAATTTGTGCTTGAAGAGTAATTTGGGACTGTATTTAGGACTGTAATTTCTCCTCTATAGCAACTAAAAGCCTTTCAATCTGATAATTAACCTACCATGCCATTTCACCCAAATAATCTTCTAGAAATTTACCAATGTAGCCCCAAAACTTTTAAGGCTGGTTTTGCCTCAGCACCAGGAAGCCACTCTGCATTGTGTTTCTCATAGGCGGTGGCTGAAATGAAATATGCATACTATGCCATTGGAAAAAGATTGTCTCATTTGCCTCAGCTGTTCTTCCCTGTTGGAAAGGCAGAGGGGAAGAAGGCAGCAAGAATACCTTCCCGCTGACAGCTCAGAAGACAAGCCATCATCTCAGAGCCACATCAGCAGGAGCAGGCCTGAGTTTCCTGAAAGCTTCTGACAGGGCCCTTCCACCTCAAGACATTCATCACGGTCCCTTGATACTGAACGATGAGAAGGATTTCAATAAAGCAATATGGCGTGAAATTCCACAGCACATCTTAAGTGCCCCTTACTCACTGGCCCTATACTTTCACTCTTGTTCAGCTTTTCCCCAGAAATTTTGACCTCTAGCCAAAGTACCACATGTGCAGGGAAGAAACATATTCTGGGTTTTTTTTTTTTATGTGCTTCCATAATCCTTGTAATAAAACATATTAAAATGAGACTCTTCCTCATTAGACTGGGGCTTATATGGGAGGTGATTTAAAATTTTATAAATTTACCATCACTTTTATTTTTAGTTCTCTATTATTCAGAATTTAATTGTTGAATTCATGAAATAATAATAGCTAGCACTCACTGTGGTTTCAATGTGTCAGGCACTGTTGGAAGGGCCTCAAGTACATTAACTTTGTCCTCAAAACTATCCTATAAGGTGAGTGCTCTTATTACCACTTCTATCTTTATAGTTAAGATAACTGAAGCTGAAGGAAGTAAGTCACCTGCTTGGGTCATCAGTTGGTAGGTGGTGCCCATACATGCTTCCTTCCTTAGGACCTTTTATCCATGTGTTCTTTTAGAGACTGTGTACCTTTAGAGACTATTATCATCAATATGGACGGGAGATGCCATGAGACACACCCCAAAATTATGGAACTAAGAGGAATAAAGTGGGCCCAGAGACTCCTTCAGAGCATATGGTAGAAGCTGCTGGTGCTCTCTGAATAGCCACCAGTCCCTTACTTTGCCAGCTTTCCTAGAAGTTGGATTTGGGGCAATGAATGGTCTTTGAGCAGCAGTAAAACCAAATAAAAAGGTGTACGACAAACTCAGAGTTCAATGAATGGTCTTTGAGCAGCAGTAAAACCAAATAAAAAAGCGTACAACAAACTTGGAGTTCAATGGTATCAAGCACCACTGATAGGACACTTAAGGTAGGAATTGATAATGGATTATGGGATTTAGTAACATGGAAGAC
>CAUYQV010118970.1:0-55492 GCA_963574575.1 Galagoides demidoff
ATAATCCTGGGAGACAGTGTGAACCCTAGCTCTGTAATTTGGAGTGTGTGTGGACCTTAGCTCTATAATACTCACGAAGAATCTGAACCCTAGCTCCAAAAACCTAAAGAAAGTCTGAACCCTAGCTCTAATCCTGAGCAAATTCCTGAACATGTCTGAATCTCAGAGGGAAATAAAACAAACATGTTATAATAATTTTAAAAAGTGGGGGCTAGAGGAACACTGATCTGACATCACAGTGGATCTGTAACAAAAATGGTGGGAAATTGTAATGGGTATCTGGGTGAAATGTGACTATACAGCTTCTAGCGTCCATGTCTGAACATGAAGTAAAAGGAAAAAAGAGTATAATAAAAAGGTAAAATTCAAATCAACATATGCAATAGATTGGAAGTTTGAGAATCCAGAGGCTTCAGAGGCAAAGAATCCAAATAGGAGAGTGGTGATACAATTTGGAAGTGGAATGGTTGACATTCTAATCCTTAAGCAAATTAATTAAAAATAGATGGGAAGACATCATTTAATGGGCACAGTTTCAGTTTGAGATGATGGAAAAGCTCTGGAAATGGGTAGTGGTAATGGTTATACACAAAGTGAATATATATGCTTCTGAATGTACACTTAAAAAGAGTTAAAGTGGTAAATTTTATGTAAGTAGATTTTAACACACAGAGAGTAGACAGGAAGAAGTACACACATAAGGCACTTCAAAATTAAAATATGATCTACTAAGTGGCTGATAGGATGTAGATGATGATGGAAAAAGATTTATCAAAGACAACCACATGGACTCAGGCCTGGGTGCCCATAGATAGCACTTTTGGAAAACAGGGAGTAAAGCAGGGATCTTGTTTGTTTACTGGGGGGGCGGGGATGATGCTTGCTTTGGTAGACAGCTTGCATTTCAAGGCTGGTAGGACTCATAAGCAAAAATGATTGATCCTTAGTAGGCAGAAATGCAGATCAGCACTTAGGTGACAGTCAGAAATAATTCTGTAAGTTCAAGAATTATCACTGACGCTACAAAATGGAATTCCTGGAGTTGAGGCACTCCACTTTTCAATTTCTTCCTGAATAACTTCCTAAAGAAAACATTTTGATCATCTGGACCTCGTCTGTTCTTTTGATAGATGAAGAAACAAAGCTTTATGGAAACAAGGTGGGCTGTATAAGGTCACTCAGAGAGTAAACTGTGCCTCCTGAAAGCCAACCCATTGGTCTCCTACCCTTTTTTAAAATTTACTTAGGAGTTATCACCTACATTTGCTAACTGCAAAAACTTCTGGAAAGATTATAGAGGGAAATGATGACGGAGGTTGCAGTTGCTCTACAGAATGGCCACGGTCAAGAGAGTCCAGTGAGGGACAAGAAAAGATGTGTGGCCCTTGTGGGTCCATAGGAGACTAGAAGAAAAACTGTCAGGAGGAGAGTAATCTTAAAAACTCAAGGTAAAATCTTGGAACAGAGCCTCCTGACATATTTCTACTGTTTGTCCAAGTCACTTGATGCCCTCATCACGTGACATGACCTTCTCCCCCAGATCATCCCCAAACAGTGACTGTCTCTGCCTTGGGACCCCTTGGCACTCACACAACCTTGACTTTAGTAATGCTTGGTCATGTTCTTGGAGATGTCAGCTCTGTTTAAAACAATATTATTCAAAGACAAATTTCCCATAGAAATATTGGTATAATTTTGGGTTTTGTTCCCAGAGAATCCCCAGATGATCTACTATACTATAAAATATGGGGCAAAAAGTTAAAATAACTTATCAAAACTTACTTAAATAACTTAGTCAAAATAAATAAAACCCAAAGATAGCCAGTAACACCAAAACTCATACTTTAGGTAGAGTGACATGGTGGAAGGACACTTGATTTGGAGCCAAATGGGGCGAGGGGGCTTTCTCAAGAACAGCAAGGGTCAGCCACATTCCACCTCGGAGGTATTTTCTAGCTCTATGGCTGCTTCTACATTGGGGACATTGATTTCTCTGTTTCCTAACATGCTCTGAGGCTTCCAGGCCACCCAGGTTTTAAATTTCCAACAGAAATGAGTAAAACCACTAGCCAGGAACGGCAACCACTTTTCAAGAAAATCCAGAAAAGTTGATGATGGATATTGAAGCTGCCAAACCTCAGTGGACTGCCCTGTTTTTGTGCTGTCTCTGCTCATGTTCTAAAGTTGTGGTAGAAAAATTGACTGTTAACTGTATCTGAGGGGAGTTGAAGAGACAACCATCTACTGGGAAAAAAATTTTTCCTTATTTACCTGGTGGTAATACTGGGTTTTATATTTTATTTAGTAGCTTGTATTTCTAAACTGCTCTTAAGGCTTTAAAAACGTATTTTCCTGGCCATCTAAAATACTTAAGCAGTGTCTTTAACAAGCTTGCTAGCTTCGCTCTGCAAAGATAAATCATGAAATCAAGGGAATGGTGCAATCAGACCTATGAAAGTCTCCATCCTCATTTGACAACGGGATGAATGCTGCACTCTACCCAGAAGGGCAGCACACATGCATATACACGAGTGGTCAAGTTGCCATGAGAACTGTTAGCATGACAACTGGTTAAACAGATTAATGAAATAAAAGCTACAAAATAAGAGAACGAAGAAAGGAAGAAATACTTCCTTCTCCTCACTTCAAGAGGACAGCCTCATTATTAACATTTTCATATAGGCCAGAAAGCAAGAGCTTCTTGGTGGCTCCAGTGCCTTCTGTCTTCCCAGAAGAGGTGACACAAGGTGAAGACACATCTGTGGAGGCAGAGGGAGGCCCATGGGGCAACAACAGCAAGCAGCTGCTGAGGTTACTAGGACACCAAGAACTGAGCAGGAGGCTAGAATTTTCCACAGGAAGTGAGGCCCCACATTCCTCCCCCTCCCTGGCCAGTGCCCAGTGGGGGGACAGGAGCACCTGCCTGGGAGCTCAGGGATATGCTGCCTCACCAAGACTCCTAGTGGACACAAGTGACATGGGCTGGCAGGGGGCAACTCAGAGTAACCAGTGTGGACAAGGACCAGTTACTGGCAGCATCTTCCCAGGTAAGCCCTGCCTTCTTCTCCCCGTTGCCCTGGGGAGCACAGAAAGACCTCTTGGCCCCAGGCTACTGCCTATTGGCCACATAGTACACACCAGATAAAAATCCATATTCTATCCATTTTTCATTCTGACTCTCAGAATTACAGAATCTCAGGGATGAAAAGGAACTCAATGGTCATCCACACTCCCATACAATATAGAAGACAAATGCTTTTCTGTTCATGGCATGCTTTAATATTTTATCTAATTTTAAATACAATTAACTTAATAAAAATATAAAAGTTTCTTTTCTTTTTTTTTTTTTTAATGAGACGGAGTCTCCCTTTGTTGCCCTCAGTTTAGTGCCATAGTGCCACAGCTTGCAGCAACCTCAAACTCTTGGGCTTAAGCGATTCTGTTGTCTCAGCCTCCCAGGTAGCTGGGACTACATGTGCCTGCTACAATGCCCGGCTATTTTTTTGGTTGCAGTTGTCATTGTCATTTAGCAGGTCCAGGCCAGGTTCAAACCCACCAGCCTCCAGGTACGTGGCTGGTGCCCTACCCACTGAGTTACGGGTGCTGAGCCTAAAAATAAAAAAGTTTTAAAAGCTCACCTATTCTTTTTCTTGTTTATGGGCCTATATCTTGCCTGTGAATTGATAAAATTAAAAGATATAAGCCCCTAGAAAATAGATGAGAATAAAAAAAAAAAGATAATGAGGAAAGAACCGAGGTGAGATGAGCAGGTCTCCCAGGGGCCTTGAGTTCTTTCACAAAGGTTGGGTCCACTTTCAGCTCAGCAGCAACCATGCGATCTTGGAAGAGTCATTGTTCCCCTTGGGACCACAATATTCTCATCTTTAAAGGGAGTACAGTGCAAAAATGTTGACAATGTTTTTCCAGCCCTGTTAGTCTGTAATTCTGACCCTCACTGAGGGGATTTGCACTCAGAAAAGGCTTTTAGGATTTCACAGTTTAACACCAGGAAGAATTGTGTTCAGAGGGAAAGATACATTTAGCAGGTGGGGCTTTGCCTCCTGTAATCATAATATTATGTTAGGCTGACCAGAGTTTATTCTTTGTTAGACATAGATGTAGAACAGATTATGCCACTGATAAAATAACATGTTATTAAAGAGAGAAATTTCTGCAAATTATTTGGAAAAAACAAAGGGGGAGAGATAACTTATAATTTAACATATTATAGTCTGTTTTATAGAAGACTTTATAGATTATCTCTGTTTTTATTCTAAATGCATGCAAGATATATTATAGCATCTTTCGTTTCCCGAAGAAATTATTGGGTACCTTGGCATTCTTTTAATAAGATTTGTAGACCTTTTAATAAGGTCTACAAAAGTCTTCTCTGGCCAGCATCCTTCTGCTCTTGTTTGTAAGGGTGATGTCCTCTGGTCTAAACACCTACTTTCTTACTTATTTGCTGGATCAAGGTGGAGAATGAGAACTGAGAAGAGGTCAGAGAGAAGGGGAGAGGGAGGGGGAGAGGGGTAGAGAAAAGGAGAGGAGGATGGGAGAGGAGGGGTGAAGAGGAGAGAGGGGGACGGAAGGGAGAGGGGGACGTGCGGGAGAGAGAGAGATCCTTAGTTTCTATTTCATAGCTGACTTGCTGAATTTCTAGAATCCTAGTGATTCCCTAATTTATGAGAGATGGGGACTCATATAACATATTCAATACTTCAGTTCGAACTGTACAACTTCAGGCTATTTCTACTCGCAAAGAAGACATCCAGAAATACTACCACTGGTTCTGTGTTTACAAACTAAAATCTGATTACCCTGGCAGTAATAAAATAAAATGCAATTTTCTGATTTTCTATTACCACATCCCACTAAATTCATAGTCATAGAAATCTCTGAAAATTCAACCTGCATTTAAGACTTCATACACCCAATGAATGTCTTTCCACCTAAAATTCTCTAATGAGACAGTATAACACAAACCACTGGATGATTTTATGTACCTAGTTATTTGATAGACAAAAAGTTGACATAAAAGTCAGCAGCCATTAGGTACTCTGTCACCTCTTAACAAAACCACCTAAAATGGTCACAGACTTAAGTCCTAATCTATTTGCAAACGCCCCTTCTAAACAGAGGTCAAGGTCCAAGCTCAGTGAGCTGCACCTCACACCACTGACACAGAAACACGAGGGGAACGCACAAGCCTCTGCCACGAGGAAAAGGCAAAGTGAAAACGAGGTTGTGCTGGTCCTCTGGCTTTAAACAGAACTTCCAAGACCGGACCATTTTCTCCTATCTGCATACTGCCAAGCCAACAGCCACCTCTCCTTTCCCCCCACCCAGTCCTGAGGTCACTAACCTTCTCAGCACTGACAGCAAAGACTCTTTAAAACAAGGATGACAAGATGTGAAAACTTTCCACATGCAGCCTGCCAAACGTCTAAACTGGACGTATCACTTTTCAAGGCCACCAAGCTAGAGGAACATTTTGGCACTGCTGAAAATGTTCGTATTCTCCTCTATTAAAGAGAAAGTGCGTGTGTGTGTGTGTGCACGCACGAGTGTACATACGTGTCTGTACCCCCCACACACACATCCACACAATCCGTTTGTTAAAAATTCCCTTTTGCTCCACTCCCATTCCACTCGCACACACCCAAACCCATTTTGTACAACTGTTACATCAGAAAACGCTGTCTCAGACAGGCAGCACAGGGCAATCCATCTGCTGGTCCAGAGAGTGAACCACAGAGTTATTTCTCCACCCTGCAAGGTCACCTGTGTTCTCCCTTCAGGTCTCCGTGGCTGGGCCACCTCCACATGCTTTTGCACTAGCTTACCCTGCCTGGCGCAAAACCCTCACAGCTGTGCCATATGTCACACATGATTAACAATGAGTCCCCAGACACGCATGGAAACGCCGTTTCCACAACTGCTAGATGCCTCCCTTGCTGGCTGCACTGCGTCTTGACAGACACAGTCTGGAAGGTCTTCCTTGTCACACTGCCTTCCCCACCCAGGTTGGCAGAAGGCGCCCCAGCTACGTTGATGCATGCTGCCGATGATAAACCGAAATATCGTGTGCAGGAAACTCCCTCTGTCTCTCACACTGCAACTATTTGTTAGAATCCGGGTTCTCACCACACTGGTTTGTATCCAAAGGCATAAACATAAACATACTTTTAAAAGAATCAGAGATAACTTATTAAAACCCACATGGAGTTGTTCAAATAATGCTCAATATTAGATTTACCCAAATCATGTGGTGACCCAATCTTCTTCCATTTCTATATTATGCCAAACAACCATTGCTTCAAGATCATTAAAGTATTATAATGATGGTTTAAAATTAAATGCAGTCCCTAAGTTACAAACATCTAATTTACATACATCTCTCACAAATATCAAGAAATATAAAATTTGCACAGATGGAAATAAATGAAGCCCCAATAAGCCAAACAAGTTGGATTTTACATGGCTACATCAAAAAGGGCACTGTTGACCGTTTCTTAGAAGTGAAATAATGAGCCATATAAGACAGTCCATTTCTAAACTTTCATAGTTAATGATTCGGTAAAAACCATTTTATAAAGAAAATCACTTGAGTATATTATTTAGTTTAATACTGATCAGCGCCTTATTAAATAGTTTCAATCATCTCCATTTTGTAGATGAGGAAACTAGACTCATTCTGAATGTGGGTGCTGCCAACTTTGTGATGGATTTGGGGTACTGCTGTTGAGCGACTCAGGCCATGTCCCTACAGGTGTGATTCCACACTCTAGTGGCAACTGAGTAATTTTGTACCACGTCACTCTTTTAATAAGAGGTAGATCCAAGTTCAAAACTATGGTCAATTCTAGAGCCTCTTCCCTTCCCAGAACATTTCCAGATTTAGTACTTTTGTTATAATCCATAGAAACCATTGAAGAAATTTTAGTAGCCAAAAATTGATCAGATCTACAGTTTAGAATAATCACTGACAGTAATGTGGGGGAAAAATCAATAGGAAAAAAAACTTTCTTATATTATGATCAATGGATTTTCAATAATAATGCCAAGATAATTAAATGGGGAAAAAAACAGTTTTAATAAATGGTGTTGGGATAACTGGATATCCACATGCAGAGGAATGAAGTTGGACCCCTATTTCACCCTACCAAAAATTTAACTCAGAATGGATCAGAGACCTAAATATAAGTGCTAAAACTATAAAATTCTTCAGAAAAAAATGTATAAACTTTTGAGAACATGAGATTGGGCAATGGTTTGTTAGATATGACACCAAAGATATACAATTAAGAAAAAAGTAAATAGACTGACCTCCCATTGAATTTTCTTTGTTTTTTATTAGGAAGGGATGAAACCTGCTCTAAGAAAGTGAAATTTTCTCCTCTCCTAGCAATACCAAACTGGGTAAATGGAGTCCCTCCAGCAAATTCATAAGAAAGAAGAAACTTCTATTTCGTATATTAATCTTAACAGTGTTTTCTGTCACAGGACAATGTGAATTTTCCTAATATATTCAAAGGAGACATATTAGGTAAAAGAACCTAGGATTAGAACACTGTTTTTGGAAAGAACAGAATATGTTTGAATTTTTCATTTCTGTTTGAATTACAAGAGTCAGGTCTAATTCAATGGCTTTCCACATTTTTCTCTTAAATAAATCATTTTGAATGTTTGAACGTTATCTGAACATTCAGATTTAAATCATACTTTTGAAAAAGACTTCTTCAAGTATGTCCTTAATTTTATGTACGTCTGTGAATCCATATGTATATCCATGTATATGCTGTATCACCTGTAACAGGCATGTTCAACTGGACTTCATCAGAATTATAAACGTTTAATCAAAAGACGACAGCCCTAAATGAAAAGATAGCCCACAGAAGAACATATTTACAAATCATCTCTCTGATAAGAGCCTAGCATCTAGAATGCATAAAGAACAATCACAACAATAAAATAGCTACATAGTGGATAAACCATTTGAATAGCCACTTTTCCAAAGAAGATACACAAGTGGTAAATATGCGTGTGAAAAGATGTTCAATGTCGACATTAGTCATTAGGAAATTGCAAATCAAAACCACAGTGAGATCCTGCTTCACATCCAGTAAAATAGCTAAAATAAAAAAGAAAGACAATAACAAGTCTTGGCAAGAATGCGGTATAATTGGAACCTTCATACATTGCTAATGGAAATGCAAAATTGTGCAGTTTCCTGGGAAAACAATTTGTCCATTTCTTAAGAAGTTAAATGTGGAGTTTAATACGACACAGGAGTTTTACATCTAGGTATGTTCACAAAAGAATTTAAGAACTATGCCCACACCAAATTTTATACATACATATTCATAGCATCATTATTTAAAATAGTCAAAAAACAGAAACAACCCGTATGTCCGTGAACTCATGAATAGATAACCACGTGTGGTATAGCCATACAATGTTATATTATTCAGCCACGGAAAAAAAGAATGAAGTAAGGGTTCAGGGTGCAACATAGATGAACCTTGAAAATATTATTCTAAGTGGAAAGAACCAGACCCAAAAGGTCATGTATTATATGAAATGTCCAGAACAGGCAAACCCATAGATTCTGAAAATATGTTGGTGGTTTGCTAGGGGCTGGGGAAAAGAGGACATTGAAAATGATGGCTAATTGGTATAGGAATTCTTTTCAAGGTGATGAAAATTTTCTAAAGAATTTTAAGAATGGTAATGATCATAAACACTACAGGCAAAGTTAGTATGATAGTGTAACAGTAGGAAAGGGTCACCGAGAAACTTGCCCCAGTTTCAGAATTTCTGTTCACTTGGTAAAAATACATCAACATGTTGATTCCTTTCTCCTCACAGCAAGAATCTTAGACATTTCCCTCTTGCATGTGTTGTGTATATGCCGTCCATATGCTGCCTCATGTATATTGGGGGGTGGTAGGAAAAGACTGATAGGGACTAAGTCAAAATATTAATAGACATAATCTTCTAGTAGTTATTTTTTTTTAACAAGGTTTCAAATAACTTTTATTTTCCCTGTAGTTCTTGGTATTTCTTAAATTTTCTATAAGGTGTTTGTATTACTTTTATAATTGGAGAAAAATATTTTTTAATGGTTTAATAAGCTACAGGCTGCATAACTGCCTTTACTTCAAGGCTTCCCCTTTAGGGACTGACCCAGTAATAAAACTGTGGGTGGGTATTTCAATCCCAATGCCAACAAGACCAACAAAAATTCGTTGACACCACAAAAACAAATTAGCTGGAGTTTTTTGTCTGCACAACTGTCAGGGTACTTCAAACCATCTTGTAAAAATGGAATCATTTCAAACACATGGCTGAATTTCATACACAGCTTTCTCTTCATGTAGAATTGTCTGTATTTGTTTAAGGCGAGAGAAAAAGAAGGTCCCTGATGACATTTTGCAAATACCAGTTGATGATTTTCAAAACTATTTCTTTTTCCTAGAGCCAACTGTATCCTTTGGAAGTCTTTTACCATCTGCCATCAATAAAAACAAATCTTATCTTAGAACATGGGTTTTGAAATGTCATTGCAGTACTCCACCTACTTTCTTGTGAGGAAAATAAATAAATAAATAAAAGCTTTGATTTGGCTTCCACACTTTGGAGGGCCAGACTGTATTTCTGCATAGTGTCTGTGTAGGAAAGGGGCTAGGGTGGGGGCTGGGGAAAGGGTTGGATAAATAGGTTCAGCAGCAAATATTAAACAGATTTTTTTTTAGTTTTCTTCTATTACTAATTTTCAGAAAGTATTAAGATTTTATGACTAAACAAGTTTGAAATATAATCTATACTGGTGTTCCTCAAATTTAATCTGCATAGGAATTATCTAGGGACCTGGTTAAAATGTAGATTCTGATTCAGTAAATTTGGGCAGAATAAAGAGTCTGCACTTGTAACGTGTGTGCTTTTGTGGGTATGTACAATGATGTTATATATACACAGACAACATGACAATGCTTAATGAAGATACATGGTATTAGATCAAACTTTTGTAATTTTATTTTTAATTTAGGCTATTCTATGGCTATAACCTCATTTATAAAAGGGAGATATAAATTCCTATTTAAAATGCTAAATATGGCTCTGTTAGCCAGCCTCCAAGATATACTCACACCTCCTCTAGTCCCCTCTCACATTGTACCAGGGATGGTATGTTCAATAGAATTGAGAAAATGCATGGTAGGGCACTCTGAGATTAGGTCATAAAAGATGCTGTGGCTTCCATGTTATGCTTTCTTGCATGCTCTCCTGGATCCCTCACTCTGGGCAAGACCAGCTGCCATGTTGAGAGCAGTGGAGAGGCCCATGTAGGGAGGAACTGAGGCCTCTGGTGGGGGGATCCTTCAGCCCAATTAGGCTGTCAGATGACTGTAGCCTCAGCCTACATCTGTCACCTACAGAGAACCTGATTCAGAGTCACCTAGCTAAGGTGCTCACACAGATTCTTGACCCTTACAAGTTATGGGTTCATAAAAATGTGTTGTTTTAAGTTGGTAGGTTCTGGTGTATTTGGATAGATAACAATAGATAGCAAAAGTATGAACAAAAATGTTTCATATGCATGGTGGCCATAAAGTTCATGTGCCATTCAAAATAGTGTGCAATTTGTATATATGCGTGTGGTCCATCAGTCTTGAGAGCTCATGAGATTTTTTTAATAGAATTTTTTGATCTATCCCAGTTAAAAGAACATGCCGCATAATGGATTAGGATGCTTAACCAATCACTTTTGATCTCTGTTACACATAAAGCAGCACTGGTAAAGGGTGAGACGTGAAGCCAGCACCTGCTCACATACATCTTGACTCCCCATATCCCTGGCAACGTCATCACTGCACACTCTCCCAATCTGAGAGCCCATACTAGATTCCTCTAGAAACAGAATAGTGATTAAAAGTAGTAGGAAGCAGCACTCCAACCCTCTCCTTAATGTACCATGCTAAACAAGGAAAACAATCTCATGCTAGAGAGATTCAGAGAGGCAAGGCCTAATTCATCAGTAAAAGTCACATGACTAGCCTGTATCCAAACTAACAGCATCACGATGACAGTAACTGTCAATCATAATCAAAGCAACTTATATCATGGCTTCTATTACTGCATTTAAATACCTGCTATATTTAAATATTATTACTTTACAAGTCTAGGGACTGATTAAGTGGAAACTACATAATATTCATTATTTGCTCTTAGTTAAGAAATAGAGCAAGCCAGCATGTTGGTTCATGTCTGTTATCTTAGCACTCTGGGAAGCCAATGTAGGTGGATTTCTTGAGCTCATGAGTTCGAGACCAGCCTAAGCAAGAGTGAGACCCCATTTCTACTAAAAAAAAAAAAAAAAAAAGAAAGAAACAAAAGAAAAACTCAGGCAAGAGGATCACTTGAGCACAAGAGTTTGAGGTTGTTGTGAGCTACAATGCCATAGCACTCTACCTATGGCAACAAAGAGAAACTCAGTGTCAAAAAAAGAAAAAGAAATAGATCAATGATTTTCAACTGGTGTGCCTCAGCACACGGCTGTGCCATGAGACAATCTTAAGGGTACTGTGAAAATTTTTAAATATCATTAATTAAATTATTTTCAGAAGTTCAAAGCACAGTAAGTATATTCTTGTTTTTACTGTGCTTTTTGGGCAACATAATGTAAGTATGCTACAAAAGTTTAACTGTAGGTTTAAGTGTGTCATGAGATCAAAAAGGTTGAAAAACACTGAAATAGAGGAAGTCTAGATAACCCAGGAATAATGCTGCCTTCAAATCAACTGCAGTCCTAAGCTCATAGGACTGTATAGTAACAAGTCCTATGAGCTTAGAGGGGCTTATAAATAATTGGCTGTACTCTGTGTTAAATCGACAGTGCAGATGACATGGCAGCTTTTTAAGTCCCACTAATTTTGATGGCTGAGCACAGGCAGATAAAATTGTCCCCTCCGCATTTTGTGATTTTAACACTTGGCCATGCTGTTTCTGTTTATCTTTGTTTTCTGTCCCTGGGTTCCAAAGTGTTCTCCCTCCCCCATTAAAGGTGACCTCAGAGCAGGTTGGCCCCCTGCTCTAAGCATACCAATCAGAGTGTGAGTAAAGACCAGGCACTTTCATTTAGGGATGGTCCTAACAACAGGACTGAGTTCAGCTGCCATGTGTTGCCTAAACTGAACATTCAAACAAGGTGGAAAACACTAGCCCTGTGTCCTTGGATACTGGTAGCTTCAAGGACTGTTTATGGCTCAGCATCTTAACTCAAAATAGAAAGAGATTTCACACTGGTCCTCTATTGCCAGGACATACCTCTGTAGGCCTGGTTGGAATCCTGGTGCAGCAAAGCTGATCTTTCAGAAGAATCACTATGTGCACCAGAATTGTTGCCCATTGCCTTCATTTCTGTATAGTAACAATTGCTCTTCTTAATTTTAATCAAGATGCAAATGATATTTTTTCACTTTCAGAATAGGAAGAATTCACAAAATTCATGAAGTAATAGAAAATTTAGCCTCATCTGTCAGACACTTCCCTAAGAGTTTATTTTGAACTTTAGATAACTATATATTCATGATGGATTTAATTGCAATGGCAGATATTATCTTTATGGCAACGTTGTACACAAGCATATGGAAAGGAAGTTTAAAGTTCAAGTGATAAGCAAAACATACGGTTATTACAAATTTATAAGACTCCTGTGACTAACCATGGGAAGATGAAGAAGCATGGTAGCCAAGGATGGTTTTATTACAGAGGTACAACTTAACATACATTTTTCAATGCATCTTTGTTTACTCAAAAATATTCATTGATTATCTACTATACGTTAGACATTATTTTAGATACTTATGACATTTCAGTGAATAATACAGACCCTGAGGAATTATACTTTCTAGTCAGGAAAGAAAGATACTAATAAAAGTAATAAGTAAATTCTATCATTTGTTAGGTGACAAGTGTCATGAGAAAAGAAAATGGGGAGGATTTGGGGAATCCATTTAAAACTCGGATTAATGGCCAAGGGAGTCTCGTTAACTACGTGACAATTCAACTAAGATTTAAAGAAGGTCGAGGGGATTTATTTTGGGGATATCTAGAGAAAGGGCTTTCCAGTTAGTGGAAACAGTTAATGCTGAGGGCTCCAAGGTAGGAGTGTGCCTTGTGGATGAGAAACAGGACTGGGCCAGCGAGGCTGGACCAGAGGAGAGAGAGTGAAGGGAGTGGGAGAAGGGGAGTAGAGGCCAGATGATGTCAGACCTTGGCCTTCATTCAGAGGACTCTGACCTTAACTCTGAAAGGGGGACCAGTTACAGAGATTTTTGCAGAGAAAGGATGTTGGTTGAACTTGCATTTTTATTGAATTGCTTTGACTGCTGTTGAAGGGCAAAAGAATAAGCACAGAGGCTATCACAGCCATTGGAGAAGGGGGAGATGGTGGTTCAAAGCAGGTGGTCACACGAAGTAGAATACAGACTGATTGGATTCTCGATATATTCTGAAGACAGGATTCACTGCTGACTTGGATGACGTGTATGAGAAAATGAAAGAAGTCAAATGCTTCAAAGGTTTAGGCTTTAACAGGTCAAAAGATGGGGTTTCCTCCTAGTCCACAATGGCTCACGCCTGTGATCTAGCACTCTGAGAGGCCAAGGTGGAGCAGATTGCTTGAGCTCAGAAATTTGAGCTCAGCCTGAGCAAAAGTGAGACTATCTCTACAAAAAGTAGAAAAAATTAGCCAAGCATTGTGGTAGAAACCTGTAGTCCCATCTACTCAGGAGGCTGAGGCAAGAAGATCACTAGAGCCCAAAAGTTTGAGGTTGCTGTGAGCTATGATGATGCCATGGCATTCAACCCCAGGGTGACAGAGTGAGACTCTGTATCCAAAAAAAAAAAGTATGGAGATTCTTTGATTAAAACTGGTAAGGGTACAGGTAGAAAGACAGCCATTTTAGACATTTATACGCAAGATGTTTGTTAGGAATCTAAACAGAGATAGGAAAAAGGCAATTGGATACCAGCATCTGAGGACAGGAGGCTGGACTGGAGATTATAGGCAAAAGGCCTATATGTCTCTGGCCAAAAAAGCTGTTTGAGAGAGAGAAGTGAAAAGACTTTGTACAGGCGTACTTGTGAGGAACTGAGGCAGAATCCATATGGCTGGGTTGGTTGTGGGCCTATAAACCCCCTGACCTAAGGTTGACCTGGTTGGTTGTGGGCGTAAAAACCCCCTGACTTAAGGTCCACATGGGAGTGGAGGTTTGCACACAAATTTCTGTATGCCCTAGAAGTTTCTTTATGCCTTGTTTTAAAGATCCAAGTAACTACCTCCAAATAGTGAGATCAGTAGGACAGACTTTCAAACTGTCTTTCTTCCATAGCCTCAAGCTTCATCAGATAAGAACAAAAGAAGTAATGACTAACAACATGTTCTCCATTCCTTATGTAAACTTGGTTATGTTGAAAGAGTTAGGGCAGTGCCTGTGGCTCAAAGGAGTAGGACCCCAGCCCCATATGCCAGAGGTGGCGGGTTCAAACCCAGCCCCAGCCAAAAACTGCAAAAAAAAAAAAAAAAAGCATTATGCTAAAAGATATATGTTGGGTGGATTATCAGATTACTAGGGAGGAGATACTCACAAGGTAGGCAGTCACAAGATGTTTAAATGGATTAAGTCACTGATGTCCAATGGGCATGTGCAGAGGGACTGTAATGAATATTAATTAGGTCATTGATGTATAGTGTGCATGTACAAAATTGACTATCCAACAGTAAATAAAGAAAGCTCGCCATTTTGCCCGAGTGAGCAAATGGTCACCTTTATTTAAAATACAATTTCAATAAGTGTGCTTATTCTCCGTGAAATCGCTTTTCCGTGAGACCCTAAAGCAACAGGAGATATAGTATTTTAATAAAAATAGCCTGTTCTTACCTGATAAGACATCTACTCTACTATGTGAAGTGCAAGCCCTTCCTCAATGAGGTCTAAGACTCATGGGGAAATTACTGTTGGCAGAAAAATAATTGATGGGGAGAGAGACTTTATAACACAGTGGACAGAACATAATTCCCAAGCAATGATGTGTCAATCTGACTGACAGATACATGGGCAAAACAAAAACCCCGTAACCAAGAGCTCTGATGTCAGAAATACAAATCTTGATCGGGATAATCAATGTAACTTATGCAAATGAAAGGATTTTGTTCTTAAAAACGTGTGTTTGAAAAGAGGATCCTATGTGAAAGCCATTTACACATTTCCCCCCCTACTTTCTGCTTCTAACCATTTCTTGAAGCTACTGAATCTCTAAGACAATCTTCTCCAACTACGTAGTCCATTAACTGTTTATAAAGGTCACTGTTTATGGTGTATAAAGTAGAAACTATTCCTATTTACAATCTGTCACCATGTGCTGGAGACAAGACTTCAACTGTGTCAAGTGGAACGCCAATGCCACGCCACATGACCAAGGCTGTATCTCTGCTTCCTGTGTCAGTGCTGGCATGACCAGGTACATGGTAATCTCCCCAACAGCGGAGAACAGTTTCATAAGGCACAACTTAGTAAAATTGGAATGAAGCAGCAGCTCCCAGGTGAGAAAGACTAAACTCTTGAGGTGAAACACCATTTCCTTTGCTTTCCCTCATGGGAGGCAGCATGTTCGGTGGCTAATGCCTGCCTGATCTCTGGAGCCAGACTCCCCTAGCTTTAAATTCCAGCTGAGTACCAGCCGTGTGGTCATGAGCAAATGACATAACCTTTCTGTGCCTCACTATCTGTCTATAAAATGAAGATAACCACAGCATCTGTCTCATAAGGGTTGTCAAGAATATGAAGTGAATTAATATTCACAAAGTCATTACAGAAGTGCCTAGGACACAGTCAATCCTGTAGATCAGTGGTTCTCAACCTTCCTAATGCCACCACCCTTTAATACAGTTCCTCATGTTGTGGTGACCCCCAACCATATGGGGGTGTGTACATGAGGAACTGTATTTAAGGGTCACGGCACTAGGAAGGTTAAGAACCACTGAATAGATGTATTTGGTAAATAAATAAGACACTGATTTTTCTCTTTTAAAGCATATCCCCTGCCATTGGTGCATGTTTTTCAATGTTTTATAGCTTTTTACAAATTGCTAGCAGCAGTTAAATATTTTTGAGTTTTATTCCCATAATTGTAGACTTGTTTCTCTCTAAAGCTCATCTCTGAGGTAGTTTCTGAGGCATGCCAGGTCCCCCTGCCTGCCTTCCTGCCTGCCTTCCAGAAATCGCCTGCAGCATGGCTGGTAGAGTTCCAAGTCCTTCACAGTCAGCCAAGTAAGGTTTAGTGTTATTTTTCATCACCTTGACGTCAGTGAGAAATATCACTAAATTAATGCAAAAAAGATGTTCAATAGGATTTCAGGAATAGCTCAAAGCCCACTGCAAATACGAGATTGTCTGTGATGTTTTGAATTGATGGAAATCTGTCTAGGGATTTCCAGCAATTCATAAACCAATTTCAGCTGACCGATTTAAAGCTTTGTTTTTTTTTTTAAACCTGGCAAGTTAGAATGAAAGGAGACTCCCTTCCAGGCAAACACCCTGAATTGATTCAATTATCATTGACAACTAATGAACTCACTTACAGGTATCAGCATAAATTCCCTCATGGAGAAAGTCGACCACAGCACCTTATGTCCGAATACTCTTGTCTTACCTTAAAACGTGACTGAGGAAAGAATTGTCTCCACCTCATTAGGCCTGCCCACGCTGATTTCTAACTCCCACCACTGTCTCTGGACATGCTCTTTCCTGCATGTGCAAAAGTCATTCCACTTGTACTCTAAGCTTGAGAACTTTCTCCCACATGTTTCCTGCAGGCTGCCAATATCCATCAGCAAGGGATTTCACATGAATCTTCTTCTTCTTCCTTTTTTTTTTTTTGTATCTGTGATATTTTCAACTCTAGTGTCTGATGTAACACTTTTATTACTTCATATATGAGCAAGATCAAAAGCAAAGCATTTGAGTCTCAAAAATGATATTTAAGAAAATTGTGGGTCTTGAAGATAATTGTCAAGACAATTCTTTACAGGGGAATCTCATTTTAACATTTTACTGTGCTTTCACTCAGATTTTCCCTGGCTTCCCTCCTTTCTTCTGTTTAGCAGTTGTGGTGCCTAAGTTCTGTCCATTCTGATATCACAGTACACACCTGCAGCCTCTAATGAGCCTGGTTTGTTTTAAATTTCTCCAAATAATACCTGCAGCACAAACTTGACAGGTCAAACTCACTCTCTGGTATGGACGCCTCCAGTTTGATTAAGCTGTTTGGTTTGTACTGCTCTGTCTCTTGCCGTGTCTCTCCTGATCCTGGGAGACTGTTCTGAGTTGAATGGCCAACCCCCATCATTCCATTGAAACCACTGTCACTAATGATTTCTTTCAACAAGAAATCCAGTGAATAACTTTGGCTATCCTGTTCCTTGATCTCTCAGGGGCATATGACCCACGTAAAGCCTTCTCCTCTTTGACCCCTAAGATTCTACTTTTTCCCTTCAAACTTCTCTTACCTCATTAGATGCTTCTCAGGGGTCTTCAGCTATCTCAAGCTCCCATTCCATTTTCTGCAGTTTTATTTCTCTGCTCATTCAATAGAGAAATCCCAAATTTACCATCCACTGGCTATGTGACTTTGCAAAAGTTATTAACTTTCTTTGTACTTCAGTTTCCTCATCTATAAAGTGGAACTACAGTTTCTAGCTTGTGAGATACTGAGTTAGCTGAGTTAGATACTGAGTTAATGTTTGCTATCTTTTTCTTTTTTTCCAGTTTTTGGCTGGGGCTGGGTTTGAACCCACCACCTCCAGTATATGGAGCTGGTGCCCTACTCCTTGAGCCATAGGCGCTGCCCATATTTGCTATCTTAGGTAGATTTTCTAAATATTTTAATATTAGTATACTTAATAGTTCAATAGAGTTAATATTTATAAGTACTCAGAACAGTGATTGGCCTAGAGTAAGTACTATTTACATTTTTTTTTCATTAACTCCTAGAGCTAATTAAAAAAAAAAATACCTTGCATGCTGATGACAGATCTACATTCCAACCAAAGACCTATCTTTCTAGATCCCACATATCCTCAAGCCAACTGCTCCATTGGTACCTTGAGATCTAGCAGCCCTCATGGTACTTTATTCCTATCTGCTCTAACTCAAGAATTGGAACACCAAGTTCACTTTTTCTTCTGCTTCAACCTACATATCTCACCAACTCATTAATTCTCTTTCCTACACATATCTGTAATTTAACCATTTTCCAATTTTGTCCAACCTCATAGATCCTCCTTACTGCTGTATTCTCTTTCTAAGATGTAGTCAGATATTTCCCCCAATGAAAATCTTTCCATTATTTCCCCACCACAACCACCATTACTGTCATTAGTCAGTGAGAACCCAAACACCTCAGTGTGGCCAGCACATCTTCCTGCTTGGCCAACTAATTGCCCTTCAATCTGTTTTAACAACTAGCTCTTACCTGCTTTTTGCAATCCAATTATATCTGAATGACTATTTCCCTGAGTATACCACACTTACTCAGAACTCAGCCCTAGCATATACTAGCCCACTCCTAATCCCCACAGACCTCTAGCTAACTCTTTGTCCTCTTTAAGTCAGTTGAAGGGAATGGTCCTGGACTAGACATCAGACCACCTGAGATTTAGTATCAGCTCCACCATTACTGATGGGCTGTATAACTGTAAGCCACCTGCTAGTGACTGTATCCTTTTAATCCTTGGTTTTCCCTCTGACAAAAATATTCATTCATTCAGCAAACACACCTGAACCCCTATAAGTTGACCACCCAAGGGACTGTAACACACTGGTCAAAATACAGAGGAGGTCAACATAAGGAATTAGACCTACTGTACTCATATATGTGTGTGGTACATGTCCAGTCTACAAAAATTAAGTCAACTAGAGGAGATGGTCATTGTAAGGAGGTGGTCAGCTATAGAAGTTCTACTGTATGCATTAAGCCCTGATATGCCAGACTCTGCTCTAGGTTCTAGAGACACAGCAGGGAATAGATGGTACCTCTGCCTTCACAAGGTTTACACTGTAGAGGGGGATATTGACCTTGAGCTAGTAATTCCTCACAAATTCCTAACAAATAGAGTAATGACTCTGTGTTGGACAAGTGTCTCCTCCTACTATATATGCTAATCTTATAGCTCATATCGCTAAATTACAACTACTGGTTTTCTCTGTGCTTTATCTTAAAGGAAACAGTAAGACAGGAACTTGGGTGTAGGCTTTCTTGAGGGAATGGTCTCCAGAAACATGGAGAAGAACAAGTGAGGTAAGAAAGGGAAGAAACCCAGGGAAGGATTTCATGAGCAGATGCCTGTCACAGGCAACTGGCTCTCAGTACCCCTGAAATCTTTCTGAGAAACTGGGAAGAACATGCCTCAATATTATTACACCAGAGGGGATGGGGACTAAAGTACATCATTCTGTGAAGGGAGAATGGCCCCTTGAGGATATTAACCCCATTGCACTCCCCGGTTGCACTTGCAGACAGCCACACTGCAGATGAAGTCATATGGACCCAGGCTAGAATGGGCAGAGCCTCAGTGACATCTGCTACATAGCTAGTCCCCTTGCCAGCCTGAGAACCGTGAGAAGTGTATGTTCGCCATCTTCCTGCTCATGGGACTTGGCACCAGAGTTCCTGGGGCCAAGCAGATACTTCATTCTGAATGAGTGGACAAACGTCCCCTGAACCAACAAGGTGAAATTAACACCGGGAATAGGTTCTTGATCTTCTGTAATACTGGAGGCTAAGAGGGCCCAGGAGAGAGGGTACTTGTTAGGGAAATGACTTTCTTGGTGAAATACCAGATACAAAACTCACTTTCGTAAAAATAATAAAAAGTGGTTTATTTATTTTTAAATATTGATCACAGTTGAAAAGATGCATGGTCCTGACAGTGCTGATGGTGCAGGTTCATCAATGATGACAGGGAAGGACTGCATGGAAATAGTGAGCGGCTGACTTTCCTTGGCTCAACCCCTGAACCTGACCCTGACCCACAACTTCTTTCTTTATCCAGGCTGTATTTAACAGTAAGGGTCCCAGATGTACAAGAATGTCTATAGAGAATGGATGTTAAATTTCATGTCAGTCAGTCTAAAATGAACTCCAAAATTTCTTGTTTAGATTTTTAAATCAAACTTGAAATTTCAGGAGTAAATATTTCTTGACTATAATGGTGATAAGCTTTCACACAGTTTGTTTTTTAGGCAGAAAATGACTTCCCATTTCATAGGTACCTAAAATAAGCACATAAAATGGTTAAAAAGGCTTCTTGGACATCAAATAACTCATACTAAACTTACTGATGAGTTAAGTGTAAATAAATGAGAAACACATGGATAACATTTTCCTTAAATACATAAAGCTTTAGACATTAACTGAAAAAGAGACTGACAAAACACATCTGGGGTTTTGCCCACTGCAAAAGTTATTTTTAGTTTTGGATATTAAAACAAATTGCAATTCAATCTGCCCAGCTTCAGTATAAACTCTTGATTTATAAAATAATGCTTATCATATAAAGATTGGGAAGATAGCATAGACAGATAGGAGAACTTAGCCTTGACCCACAATGGAGAAAATTCTGCAATCTCATTTAAAAGCAAAAGGTCAATTTCCTCGCTGTTATTTTTAGCAAGGGAAGCTTAAAGAAACACATTTCTCTACTTTCCATGTGAAGAATGATCACATGGAAAGAGCATCATTTTAGAGATTAAGATTGTTGCTACCTTTTTCACATCAACTAAGACCAGATCATAGCTTAGAGGTAGATGTGAGGGATATTGGCTTCACTTATGTTTGTTAAATAAAGTTGATCAGAAACTAAGTTTCATCCTCTGGCCACCCAGAATCAACTGATATCTATTATGGGAAGGGTGATTCGATTAACTCATACTGTTCATGGCAGAGGAAGAGGTTTATTTTTACTCCTCAACTATCACCTACAGATGGGCATAGCAAAGTGAGATCAAAAAAGAAGCTGGCCTAGGGGCCTCGCTAAGAATTTTCTGTGACATCTGGTCACATTTCCTAGCAAACATATAGGGCCTATTTCTACTTAGTGTAGAAGGCCTTCTATGCCTGAGCTAAATCTCTGTAGACTCCATGAATAGGAGGGCAGCTGCAGAAATTTTATCCCACAGGTAGTTCTCCCATAAAAGACACACAGTGAATGATTGGCTTAAATTCAGATTCTTCAAGGCATCTGGCCTAGGACATCCCACCTGGGGATTGTGCATTTTTCAAGGGGCAGTGCAAAGGAGGGAGGGGTCACAGGTGATTATCTTTAGCCTTCATCCCTTCAACTGAGGATATTATTTTCAGCCTGAATTCTGGTAGCCTGAATTCTCAGAGATTCTCTAAATCTCCCTTGTCCTACAACCTCCCCACCTGTGGCATTGCAAAACCAGTTTATTCTTGAGGATTCCCTGACTGTCCAGGAATCAGCATGAACTGAATAGAAGATCACAGATCAGCCCTGAGACCCTGGAGAGCTGAGAACCAGACTCTCCATAGGCAACTTCTTCTAGATCCAGGTAAGAAACAACAAATGTTTGTGGGTAAAATCTTCAGAGAAATGGAGCCCTCAGGTACTCCCAAGGAGACTGTAATTCAAAATAAGTGAAAGTAGTCTTTCGGGAAACAAAAAAGCAAAAAATTAATGAATCAAGAAAGAGGCATATAAATGTCAGTGCTCATCCTCCTGGAGTGGTCAGGCATGGGTTGAGTGTGACCTGGCCTCACTTGCCTGTATCCCTCGTTCTCTTGTCTGGACCACTCTCTGCTCCTTTCCTATCCAGATTGATTCGCACAGACTAGGTAAAGGTGATACTGCTCGTGCAAGAAAATATGGCATCAGTCTATCACTCTCTCTGCTCTCTTTGGTTTGACGGGCAGGGGCTGTGGCAGCAGGGCACGCCCACATAATGTCGGAGGACTCTGGGCACTGCACAATTGCAAGAGTGTTGCCACACTGCCCAAAGCTAAGGCTTCTAAGGGACACAGGGTTCAAGTACCCATGAATTAGGCCACATATTTTTGATAAAGGGGGCCTAAAAGACCACCCAGTATAAACTCCAGGTGCACATTTTACTGTTATTATCATGAATCTGTTTATCCTAGGGACTCTAAGTTCTGAAACAAGTATTTCCTTTTTGTTACTTTTGAATTTTGTGAACATGGGCAAAAGACCACCTGGCCATGCCTTAAGTTTGCCCTCAGGAAAAAGGAAACACATGAGATCTAAACTGAAGTTGGACAACAGAAGGAGGGAGGGTGATTCATTGCGTGGGGCACTTAATATCCTGCAGAATGTCCCCAGATTGGTCAAGCATATGACACAAGACAGACCTATAGTTGGCTGTGTCTCAAGTTAGATGCCCAGGCTAATGGGTGAGGAACCTGCAGCCTTCTGAATTTAAGATTGTCCTTTTTTAGCACCAAAGGAGGCAAGAAAAGCTTCATCTTTCTTCGCTGCATCCTTTTTAGGTAGGGGATTTGTTCTGTAAACGTTTGGATGCATTTGAGGGGTCACAACTGGGGATATGGAGGGTCACAGGTGGCTTTGAGGCCGCAGATTCCCCGCCCTTCAGCAGCAGGATCAAAAGATTTTAATGAGAATTTATTTTTCTCCAATGAACTACACGTTAGGTGAAGAATAGAAATTTGTCAAAAAAAAAAAAAAGTATTGGATTCAGCAAGTCTTAAACTTCCGAGGTGTACTTATGCAGTTGAGAAGACTCTTTCATGATACTATCTCTGAAGTCATTCTATAAAATTACTGGTGAGCTGTGAAAAGACTTCAGGAGGAATGCCCATCAAGCTATATGGCCCCCAACTTTTAATAGTTCTCTGCCAACATCAGGGGCAACAGTAAAATGTGTCTCCCCTCCCTGCCTTGCACACAATGCTTTATTAGGTAATGGCTGGTAAATTAAATTGCAATGTGTATTCTGTCTTTTTTATTTCAATACCGAAAAGAGTTTCACTTCAAAGAGAGAAATAATTACACACTGAAAAAAGAAAAAAAGAAAAACTAGCTAACCCTTTCATCCAAAGTCTATGACAGAGGATAGTAAATGACTTAACCACTGATTAATTTTTACTTAATGTTCAAGGGTAAAATGAGAATAGCTTTAAATATCATCTTCACTATTGAGGATGCAGTGTTGTGAAGAAGTTTGAACAAAATTCCTGGGGGGTTTTAACCCCTTTTATATTTTATATGTTAATATTCTCTATGATCAGATATCCAAAACCTTTAAGATCATGATTCTCCAAATTCTTGCTTTTATGAGTTCATATGAATATATTCAGCAATATATTGCCAGGTCCCCTATCATTTTGCCCAATTCCTGGGCTTTGCAGGAATGTAAATGCCACAATTATTTTTCTTCAGAAGCGTCTTTCACTCTAGAAAGACTATGCTGTAGTCTAAGAAAAAGATCTGTGTTCTAAAATCATTCATTATAAAGCTACTCTCGGCATGCTCTAGAGAGAGGATTCTCTCAGGTGTTACTTTATCTATCCACTAGAGAAGGGCAGTGACTTGGTGGCAGGAAACTGCACCAGAAGGTCGGAGTGTGAAGGACTGGGCTAGTCCAGATTCCCTGCTCGGTGTTTAACACTTGGTGGCACAACTCTCCAATCTGTGTCAGGTTATATACCTGTCTCCCAGCTAAGGTCATAAGGTTTGCAGTTGACATCATAGTCACAATGATGATTAATGTTTGTGGAACAAGGGCAGCACATGAAATAGTCTGGACACCACAAATCTTCCTGGTCTGAAGCACGAGGAAATTGCTATTTGTTTTTATTTAATTTGTTGCTTAATTATTCTCAAGTCTCCAAACTGTTATTTTTTTGTTTTGTTTTCAAGTCTATATTCTTCTCAAGTCACAGAGTTTAATTGTAAAAAGATGTGATTTCCGTATTCATCTAGAAATTCAGCTCCCATTGCCCAAAGTCCTGGCATGTTTAGCATCACGACAAAGTAATGGCCTCGCTTCACAGCGGCTCTCACTGCGGATTCTACCCAGGCAGCTTTGTTTCAGCTTCATACATGCAAAGAAATGCTCCCGCTGGAGGAGGACGAGGTGACCTTTACGAGTAATATAATTAAAATCTGCACAAGGATTCTGAAATGGCAAAGTTCACGTACATAGAACCAACCAATGTAAAGCCACTGAATAGGGCCATCCAGCTCACAGAATCCAAAGGGAAATGAGAACTATCCGAGCCTTAAATGTGGATCACTAAAGTCTCCAAGTCACAATAGTAAACTTACAAATATCTGATCCAGCCTTGCTGTACCCTTAGGATAGACATGGAACGCTGCAGGCAAGTGGAAAGCTGAGGCATGGAAGAACAATGAACAAAAATGAAATACCGTTCCTAAAGTGGCTGAACAAAGCTACATAAGAGCCCAAATCTATGTAGAATACAACCTGTTATTTGTTAGGCAGTAAATTGAGTTTTAATGTGGGGATTACCAGAACTTTGTGAAATTTCCCCCCTTTAATACAGCCCTGGTAACATGCAGTCTCTCTGATTCCATACGTAAGGGCTGGCCTTCAGGACCATCCATCCTTCTCATCTAAACTTAGACTCTGCATCCTAATGGTTAGAAACTCATTCAAAAGACGAAACTGTGTGTACAATTGCTGCTATTTGTTAGCTGCTCTGGTGATGCACTGTTGAAAATAACCAGATAAGAGAAGGAGAGGGTGGTGTTTTCAGTGTCAAGAAAAGATTATGTAGATTCCATTTTAATTTGTCTACACGCTGTCATTTTGATCATAGGTAATTGTGGATTGGCTCCAGTTTAAAGCCAGCCAAACAGAGATCTTAAACTCATGCAGTCTTTACAAGATTTATAATAGTATGCCCTGATTATTTGGGCCTTTTTTCCTTAGCACAATAAATGTGTGCTAAGCAGAGTTGAAACTTGTCCTGAAAAACCCGTGGCCTCAGGGGTTCCATTGAGAAATACTGTGTGGGCAAACAAAGCTCTCTCTTTGTAGCTTTACAAATGATAGGTTTTCACTTTATAAGATGTTTTCACTGCATTTTTAAAGCATCTGCTGATGCAAAACAGCATGAGCCAGCAATCCCAGTTTAGTATTGTATCTGGAAACAAATGTCTATTCATGTGAGGCTCACTTTCTCCCCTAGTTAACTGCTTTCATTCAGAGGCAAGGAGAACAAGATGTGGAGTACGGGGGCCAAGGCAATATGTTTGCTTTAAGCAGTGTGATTCCACTTTCCCTCAAGCACATCCCTCTCATCACTGGCCTGCCTAGTGATAGATTGGATAGCTTTGAATAAGCAGTGCAAGAAGCTCCTAGGAAAGAAAGGAGGTGATGAGAGTCACCCTAGCAGTTCAAAGACAAGAAACATCTGCACGGCAAATAAACATGGCATTTCCTGACTGATGTTGCAGAACAGTCTCCTGCAGAACTGAGCATCAAACTGCTATAACTAAAGCTGCTCTGCAGCTGGTTTGCTTGATTAGTTTTTCTAAAGCCCGTCAGGGTTCATTTTCAAAACTCTGACATGGTACAGAGAGTCTGTGTTTTTTGTTCTACCCTCCAGAAAAGATTACTAATTTGCCTGCATGCTTCTTCCAAAGGGAAAAAAGGCCCCACAGCAGAAGATGTCACTAACTTAAGTAGAATTATGTCTATGTATACATTCTAACATGGTTGTATCTTTCTACAACATCTTCCCCATGGAAACAGCCCATGTCTGTTATTGTATTTGGCATTGTAGGTAAGGTCTCCAAAGCACTCCTTGTGAGGCCTGTTTGCTTTCGGCTTTCTTGTTGCTATGTGATTTAGCCACGACAATAATATTCTTTCAAGTCCCAGATTTTTCTCTGTAGGCCAGAGCACTCCAGAAATTAAGAAGATGGTGTCTTATAAAATAGGGAGCTTAAAAATAAGTTGGTTTCCATTTTGCCCTAAAAAATAATTTGTAAATAAAATAAAATTGTAGCTTACAAGGCTATGAAAATATGAACTAGTCACTGGTTAGACGAGGGCCAGAGAAGTCCCAGAGATTTGCTCCTCCTTCCCTTGCTAGGCCATTCCCTTAGGATGCTGTCAGTCTGAACAAGCATGGCCAAGTCCTGATTATCCATAGTGATCAGGTCATGGGTAATTAACATCTGCAGATCATAGACTCAAGAAAGCTAGCGCTGACGGGGAACTCAGAGAGCACATAGTCCAATTCACTTGTCGTGCAGGTGAGATCACCAAGAAAGAGAGTGTTCTGTACCAACCCTACACACCTCGTAAGGAGTAGAGGCTAGAATGGAACTGAGTTTCTGACTCGCAGTACTTCTTTCTTTTCACTCTCTCCCATGGATTATTTTTAGAGGCTATTTATTTACTTAAACATGCAACCTTGAGCTCCTTTCCCAAAATAATTGTTTTTAGGGGCATGGTTATTGAGTAAACCCTAATCTACCATTTCAAATATAATTTGTTTCACTTTGCTTCTGTCCATCCTTAGTCTGAAGCATCCTATACATGATAAAGTGATCAAAAGGCACCAGAAATAAAAAGAAAAATAGGGTGATCTGAAATTAGACTGCCTGAGGTGTGACTGACTACATTTCAGCTCTTAAAGAGGCAGCCTATACCTGACTATGGCCACCTACAGGTTCATGAAGCACACGTGGTGATTGGAAGCCAGCACATCAGGTGGGAAAAAAGAACCAAAATGGAACCAATGGAGACTGTAGTCTCTTCAGACTAAGACCTGTGTAATCAAGACAAAGGCTTTGTGGTCTGGGTAGAGCCACTTGTCCTTGATTTCATCTTTGTCCTTTTATTCCGGTGAAAAGTTCATCAGCAGAACTAGTAAGGGAAAGGAAGGATAGTTACAGCACTGCTAATGGTCTATTACATAAGGATCACTGAAAAGAGAGAAGCTGGAGAAGTAAGAGATACAGTTGACAAGTCCGTCAAGGTCAAGAGCTGTGTGACCTGCAGAGAGGGCCCCAGCTTTCCACGAAACAGAGATTGAACATTAGTTGCCCAAGGCATGTTCTAAACAACATCAGTTCGGTAAGGATGCTAATATTTATCATACACACGTACACACAAAATCGAATAAGTCTGAGAATCTCTGGGTTTTAAAAAGTCAAACTGGTTTTGGCACTAGGAAAACCCCAGAGCCTTAAATATGCTAACACACTGCAGGTATAAGCACGTACATCTCCAAGGTGAAGGGTACTGTATGTAGCAATCCTTCTTTACAGACCACCTACTGGACTAGTATTCCACACAGCTTATGTTCAGAAACAAGGGCCAGGAAGATACCTAATGCACCTTCCAGCTTGTAAATTCTTAAATATGATTCCATGGAAAAAATTGAAATGTATAAATTTCTCTTCCAAAAATTTCTCACATCATACACAATACATTGCTATTTTTGCAGTAGGTATTTAAATGCTATTATAAAACTACAGTGACAGATACTTTATAGTTTAAAATACTAACTGCAATTCCCACAGTTTAAAATTGTTGATCCCTGTAATGCCCACTTGCCATAGAAATTAGAGATGGTTTTGTATCTATTTTTCAGGAATTAATAGTGCTGACCTGAAAATAAAGAGAAAAAAACTTAAACACTGTTATCTTCCTTAGACTTCTTTATGTTCCTGACATCATAAAAATCTCCCCCCACATTATCATCTCTTGAAAGAACATAGTTATAAGTATCCAACCCTGATTTAAAAAATATATGTGGCAAGTAAAAGCTTATAAAAGGTCATATGTTTCACTGTAAATTATCCCTAAAATTATCAGTTACCCTAGTCCGTCCTCAAGCACGTAAAATATTTATAACAAAAATCCCAGATGTCTTTAATTTTCAATGAAAAAAAAGTGTTTTCCTAACCTTTTGCAATCAAGTGTTTTGTGTATCACTAAAGATCTCTTTATCTTAGAAATGTTTGGAATCTCTGCTTATTAAAAAGTCATCCAGGAATATAGAGAAATCATTTATCACTAAACCATCCACTTCTCAGACAACAGACATGGAAGTGACATAAGTTTTATATGTAGGGAGGGGAGAAAAGTAAGAGTCCAGGGCATCAGTTTAAATTTAACCAGCTTGGTCCTAATCAAGTCAGTGTCATAATAGGGTTCTCCGGTCTGTGGACTTCTTTCTCCTGATCGTCATTCTCTACACGGAGTCCTCGTTAAGCTCTGACTATACAAAAGTCTATTATTTGAAAACTTCTGAGGATCCTTTTATCTAAAATTAGATCCAAATTCATCTACCTGTCATTCATCCCTTGATAATGCATATAAGCTTTCTAGGTTAGTTTTCTACAATTCCCTTTGATACACCATATAGTTAAACTGGTCTACTCAGCATCAGCTGAGCATACCCCATGTTCTCTTCTCTGGTGCCTTTGTCCACGCCAGACTCTTCCAGTGGATTGTTTGCTCTGTTCTTTCTTCATTCCCCAGTCCCATATCCTGCTGGTCAACATCTTATCCATCATCTAAGACATGGCCTGATCCTAATTCTTCCACTGTCCTTTCTGAGTCCTTCAACAGATGTAATTACTAACTGACTGAACCAATACCCCTTCCTATTCTGAACACATTTTTGAAGCATTTATGAACTTCCATGTCCACATATGATATATTAGAGAAACATATTTCATGATATTCAGGAAAAATACCATGTCTCTGTTTCAGGCACGTGGCAAATAGTATCTTCAGAAATAAGTGAATTTCTAGGCTTTTCTATCACATAAAGTGCATTAAAAACAGTTAAAATCGTAAATAAAAAGAAATGGCTACAAAAGCACTAAACACAAGCTATATTTTTTTAAATAACTGAAAATAAAATGAAACACTTCTAATAAATTTGAATGTGTGAAAAGATCAACTTAAGTTAGAAGACAGCAAATTATGTTCACATGGACTGAGAATGACATCCTTTTAGGGAGTTTCTCTAGTTCAGAGGTAGGCACCAGGTAGCCTTAAGGCCACATGTGGTCTTCTAGGTACTTAAGTGACGCCTTTTGATTGAATTCAAAAAGTTTTGTTCTGTAAAATCTGGATTTAGTCAAAAGGCTACACTTACATATCTAGAAGGCCCCATGCAATTTTAAGGCTATAGGTTCCCCATCTTTATTCTAGTATATTCAAAAATGGGAATTTTTTTTGAAAATAGTGACACCTTTCCCAAAAAAGTACTGGAGGAACAATGTGAAGGAAACATAAAAATGCACCCACACATACATATCCTGAGGCTAAATGAAATTTTCTATCCTGTGATAAACACAGTTAAGTTTCACTTATCTACCTATCACCACTATCCATACCTATACATAGAACCAACAGTCTCAACAAGAAGAAACACAAGTGTGAGACAGGAAGCCTATTCTCGGTTCTAAAATTGAGACACAGACTTTTATCCCTGCATAAGCCCACAGAGCCAAGGCCACCTTGCTCTTCCTTTCTTGGCCAGCTGGATTCTTGACCATGACTTCTTACTTGAACTTGGCAAAGTCATTCAATCCTAACTATAATATTTGTCTACCTTGCTTTCTCTCTGCCATCTCTTAGACTCCCATCTTTACTTCCCATATGAGTTCAGAATAATTCAATAACAGGTTAGTCCAAGGAGCCCATAGTAAGGCCTGAAGGGATAAAACAGGCTGGACCCTATGGATATTCAAAACAGCCAAGCCTCTCTTCCAGATCAGGGCTCCACTTAGAAAAGAAACTAGCAGGAGTAGAATTAAAATTGAGCTGAAAAAGGAAAACAAACATGAAGGAGAGAGAAGGTGCAGAAAATAACAGGGCAGGGGAATGGAATCAGGAAATTTCATAAAGCAAGGGTCCATAAAAAACAGCAGAAGATGGAGCTCTGTGAACTTAGAAAAATTATCCTGATGCAAAGTTCCTTTTAAAAGTTTAGGGAAACAAATTTCACATAAAAACAAGTAACATAAAAATAATGTAGTAAATTCCTAAGCAAAGTTATTGAATGACAACCGTATAGACACACATGTGTACTCGTGTATGCTCAGAAAACATCCACAAAACAGTTTAAGGATCACAAATCAGAATTAGAAAAACTTAGAAATAAAGTGATTGTACTCAAGAAAGAATTAGAACCATAAGAAAAATTATATCAGAAACGAAACTAATTTGGAAGGAATATACACATGAGATCATAAGGGATAATACCTTCATATAAATAGAAGGTAAAAAGGAAGATACTTTTAAAAATGGAAAAAGAAAGAAATAGAAATATTTCAATATATTGAAAATAGGCAAAATTCTCTATACTGAAAATTATAAAACAATTCTAGGAGAAACTAAAGACCTACATTTAAAAAAAAGATACATCATGTTTATGAATTCAAAGAGCCAAAATTATAAGATATCCTGTTCCTCCAAATTGGTCATTAGAGTCATAAAATCCCAATTATTTTCTCAAATGGACATTTGTAGAAATTGACAAATTGATTCTAAAACTCACATGGAAATGCAAAGGAACTAGATTAAATAATCTAGAGAAAGGAAGAACTAAGTTGGACTTAAACTACCTGCTTTCAAGATATACTACAAAATTATATCAGTAAAGTCAGTATTGTATTAGAATAAAGACAAGCATATAGATAAAAGGAAGAAAACAGTTTCCACAAAACACCTACACAATTTTGGACACACATAATTCAATAGGGGGACTAGATCATCTTTTCAATAAATGTTCCTATAAAATTGGAATTAATATGGAGAAAAAATAAACCTTGACATATATTTATACCATATAAAAATTCAATTCAAAATAGGTCACAGACCTAACTCTAAAAGCTGAAGTGATAAAATTTCTGAAAAAAAGCATAGGAGAAAATGTCACCACTTTGGGAGTATGAAAAGATTTCTCAGCATGTGCGCACACACACACAAATACTACTAACCATAAAAAGAAGATATACAAGATAGATATATATCTTCTGAAGAACTTGAATCTAAAATATGTATTAAAAAATTATTCTGTCATGGTGGCTCTTGTCTATAATCCCAGCATTATAGGAGGTCAAGCCAAGAGGACACCTTGAGGCCAGGAGCTTGAGACCAACCTGAGTGACATAGCAAGAACCCAGCTCTGCAATTTTTTTTTTTTTTTTTCAAAATTATCCAGGTATAGTGGCACACGCCTGTAGTCGCAGCTACTCAGGAAACTGCAGCAAGAGGATCACTTGAGCTCAGGAGTATGAGACTGTGGTGGGCTGTGTTCATGCCACTCTACTCCAACCTAGGCAACAGAGCAAGATCCTCTCTCCAAAACAGAAAAATATATATAAAGAACTTTGACAACTTCAAAACATGAAGAAAAAAATTAAATTTAAAAACTTGATAAAAGACTCACAAAAGAAGATACATGAATGACAACTACCCACATGCAAAGATGATAAATAACATTCATCAGGAAAACACCCACAGTAACCCTAGT
Organism: Galagoides demidoff; assembly: GCA_963574575.1. Taxonomy (NCBI): domain Eukaryota; kingdom Metazoa; phylum Chordata; class Mammalia; order Primates; family Galagidae; genus Galagoides; species Galagoides demidoff. The sequence continues at coordinate 31,594 of CAUYQV010118970.1, forward strand.
GAGATACCACTACACATCCACTAGATGGATGACGTAAAAGACTAGCCATATAATAACTATTAGCAAGGATGTGGAGGAATCAAACTTTGTACATTTCTGGCAGGACTATAAAATGGTATTAATAATTCTGAAAAATACTCTGGAAGTTTCTTGTAAAGTTAAATTAACAGTTACTCTATGACCCAGAAACTATTCTCAAGTACTTACCCAAGCAAAATAAAAATATACAGGAACCAAAATACTGTACACTGAAGTTCACAGCCATGCTACTCATAATACTCCAAAACTAGAAACACAAAATATCTATGAAAAGGTGAATGGATATTTTGTAGTATATTCCACTGAATGGAATGCTACATGGTAATATTGATACACACAACATTCAAAATGTTATCCTTCAGCAAAGAAGCCAGACACAAATGAGTACCTAGTGCAGGATTCATTTAGAGAAACTCTAGGAAGGGCAAAGACAACCTCGAGCAGCTCTAGAAGATCAACGTTTGCTTGTAATAGGGATGGGTAACTGGGAAGGTAAGTAGGGAATATATTTTAGTCATAGAAATACTTCATATCCTGATAGTATATCTGATATACAAGTTGATGCTTTTGTCAAAACTCAACAAAAATACACTTAAAATTTGTTATGTGTACATTATGCTTCAACAAATTTGATTAAAAAACATACTGAGCAAAAGAAGCTCACAAAAAAAGTATATACTATATTGTCCCATTTATAAGAGTTCTAGAAAGTGTAAAACTAATCTGTAGTGGCAAATCAATGGTTATTTGAGACTGGGAAAGGAAAGATTGATTTGGAAGGAACATCTGGGGTGACAAAAAAGCTCTAATCTTGATTTGGGTGGTAATGATACAACAAATACATTTTTCAAAAACCATGAAGTGAAATGTGTATATTTTAAATAAATTACACTTCAGGAAGAGATCGTTTAAAAGCATTAGGAAGTATTTCTTTCATGAGTCCATTATGAATAACATAAACAAAGAGCACATTGCTTGTAACCAAAACGTCTGAAGTGTACTACTCAATAGGGTACAACAGTCAATAGCTACAAATATCTATTTAAATGAATTAACATTTCAGTTCCTCAGTTGCTCTAGCCACGTTTCCAGCACTCAACAGCCATATGGGCTAGTGTCTATTACACTGGACAGAAGAGATACAGAATATTTCCACCACTCAGAAAGTTCTATGGGACAATGCTGGTCTAGAGAAATGCTGAAATAATGGTTGGTAATACGCATTTGAAACAGATTTATTGGTAGAACTAAGACTAAATAGGTAAACAGAAGAGTAATTACTGTATATTTAGTCACTGTAATTAGTGTTTGCTGAATATGAAGAGTGCATATGCAACATTTTTTAAAACAAATTCTCATCTGCTAGAGGTGGTGATAGTATTGGTATTGTTACTGAGACTGCTGCATGTATAATGCGAGATGACATAATTCAGTGACTATGGAACATTCTAATCCTATTATCCCATGTTCCTGAGGACTGAAAAGAACAGGAGGAGATACAGTTATAATACAGAAAAGAGAAAATTAAAAGGCCCATGGTCCTGAATTAGAATTGAAAGCATTAATATGAACTCATACTATCTATACTAGAAACCATGTCCAACCCAGTATCAGTAGACATCACCAGCCATCAGGTTGAGGTCTTTATTTTTTGAGATCAAATCTTTCTCTGTCACCCTGGCTAGAGTGCAGTGGCATCATCATATCTTGTTACAACCTCAAACAGCTGGGCTCAAGTGATCCTCCCACCTTAGCCTCCTAAGTAGCTGGTACTATCATGCCCAGGTCATTTTTCTATTTTTTGTAGAGACAAAGTCTCATTGTTATTCAGCTTGTCTTGAATTCCTGACCTCAAGTGATCTTCACACCTTGGCCTCCCAGAGTGCTGGGATTATTATGAGTCACCATACCCAGACTCGGTTTGGGTATTGAAACACCACTTCCCACTAAAGAAACCAAAGCTTCTTAGAGAAATGTTTGATTCTAGGAGTAGAGTAAGAATAATACAAGATGCACCTGAAGTATGTGATCAGACCAGCACTAAGAAAGTTATCAGTCTAAGTGCATCCCAAATGGATGAAGCTCCCCCTGGCCAATTTTGGGAAATTTGAACTTTCAGGAGTGTGAGAATTAAAATTAATTGAAATCCATCAAATATACCTGAACCCATTAGCTCAAATCTGTGTATGTGTGTATACATGTGTGCTAAGCCCTATTCTGATTCAGTGCTCTCAAACTTCCCTGCGTGAGTGATTCCCCCTGCAGATCTTGTTAAAAGATAGATTCAGATTCAGAAGGTCACAGGTAGAGTCTGAGAGTCTGCACTTCCAACCAGCTCTCAGGTATCACTGTAGGCTGCAACTACAAACTACTCTATTAGCATCAAGGCTCTAGCTTTGAACATACAACCTGCACAGAGAAATAGGATGTAGGAAAACAGGTGAAAGATAGAACTGAATTTCCTAATTCTATTCTTTATATTTTTAAGAGGCAACTCTGATTATGTTTAGACTTGAATGGCATTTTCTGAACTTAATGAAATAAGGTAGAGTCTTCTTTAAGAAAATCAAAAAGTATTTGGAGAACAGAATCACTATACAGACGTCATACAGAAAATGCTATACCCACACAATGGGTGACAGATTTAAAATGCATAGATGGAGGGTATGGGGCAGGAGGAGAAGGAAGGAAGAGGGCAGAGAACAATACTATCACACACATAATGAAGAAGTTGACACAATGGTGGCATATATGGTATGTGATCAGGGCACAGTGACATAGCCAGGTAAAGTTAGCTAGTCTCAGCCTGTCACCAACAGGACTAAGGGGGTGCTAGGACTGCGGATACCCTGCTTATTAACTCTTTGTGGTGCTGCTTTCCAGGCTGCTCCATAAGAACAGGGCACACCTCCGAGCAGAGGAACATCAAGCCCTATCCAGGGACCCTACAGGCAACTTGGGACCAGCATACTTCTCCCTGACACAGCCAAGGATTGATTTTCAGAGACCCAGAAAAGGCCCTCAGGCCAGATCCTGTGCCCCCAGGACTTGATCATGTTACTCATGGGAACAAACAGAAATTCATGAACATCTGTAAGGAAGTAGTGGGCAGAACTGAAAAGAGAGAGCAGTATAGGTCTCAACTATAGCACTCTCATGGAGCACCCTGTCCCTCAACAGGAAGGTCATGCTCTCAGCCCAGGGTATCATCCTAGATAGGGAAAGCCCCAGCCTGGAGTGCCATGGCTGTGGAAGCACAGCTAGTTTAAGCTACTGCCTACTAGCAAATGCTGAAAAATGATCACAGAACAAGGGATGGGGAGAAGAGTGAAACCCACTCTTGGAAGCCAGATTGGCATCTCAGATGGCCCCACTTCCACAAGCAGATTTTCTGGCAGGATAGGGCCAGTTTAGCCCCTCCTTGGAGAATCTCCTCAGAAAGCGGGTAGTGGACCTTTGACGCCCACCAAAACATCTACCTTACCAGCTTTTGTGGAACCTGAGGACAGGCCCACCCAACATAGCCCTGCCCAGCCTCACTCCTCTTCCCATCTCCTTAGGGAATAAGGGCTCACCTAGAAGTTCTATGGGTCCACCCACCACCTGGGGCATTTGAGTGCTTCTCCTGAGGGGTAGACCATGTCACAAGTCCCCAAAACAACACTGCAGCTTACTACAGGAGTGCCAGATTCATACAGCAAACCCCACTAGACCTAAGCAAAGAGGCCTATGCAAACCCCACTAGACCTGTACAAATAGCAGCATCATAATTGCTAGGCAATTCAAACCCCCACTGACAGAACTAGACAGATTATCTGAGCAGAAAAGAAAGAAAAACTGGACATAAACAAGACTTTAGAACAAATGGGCCTAAACAGACTTTAATAAAACCTTTACCCCAAAACTACTACATATATATTCTTCTCACCAGAACATGGAACACTATCTAAGATTGGTCATATCTTAGGCTATATAACATGTCTCAAAAAATTTAAAACATAGAAGTCATACTTTATAACTTCCCAGTCCACGGTAGAATAAAACTGGAAATCAACTACAAAAGAAAAAAAAAAACACTCAATTCTACACAAAGTCTTGGAAATTAAACAACCTTCAGCTGAATGATTATTGAGGTCAATAATGAAATTGAGATGGAAATCAAAAGATTCCTTGAACTGAAAAACAAAGGGGATACAAACTACCAAAATTATGGGATTCAGCAAAAGAAGTTCTAAGAAGAAAACTAATCACCATAATGCCTACATTAAGAAGACATCATAATCACAAATTAATAATCTGATGATACATCTCAAGGAACTAGAAAAGGAAGAGGAAAACCTAACCAAAAGCCTTCAAAATAAAAGAAGTAATATCACAGAAAAAGGATTTCTTTCTCTTGCCTGATTGCTTTGGCTAGGACTTCAGAAACTACATTGAATAGAAGTGGTAAAAGGCAGCAACCTAGTTTCATTCTACTGTGGCCTGAGAAGATACATAGTATGAGGCAAGAGCAGAACTAAATGGAAAGTGAAAAAATGCAAAGAATCAATGACCTAAAATGTTGGTAGAAACATTGGTAGACTTCTTACCAGATTAACCAGGAACAGAAGAGAAAGGACCCAAAAAGTTCAATCAGAAATAAGAGATTTTACAAATTATGCCACAGAAATACAAAATACTATCTGTGAATAACATGAGAATCTCTATGCAAAGTAACTAAAAAATGTAGAGGAAATGGACAAATTGCTAGAGAAACACAACCTCCAAAGGTCCAATCAGGAAAAATAGAACGTCTGAACAGACCAATAACAAGCAACAAGATTGAAGCAGTAATAAAAACTTCAAACAAAAAGCCCCAGACAAGATAGATCACAGCCACTAAATATTACCACACCTACAAAGAAGAGCTAGTACCCATACTGCAGAAATTATTCCATAACATTGAGAAGAAAGGAATCTTCCCTAACTCATTTTATGAAGCCAGTATCACCTTGATACCAAAGCCAGGAAGGGACACAATAACAACAACAAAAAAGGAAACTATAGACTAATTCCATTATGAATACGCATGCAAAAATCTTCAATAAAATACTAGAAAACCAAATTCAACAGCACAACAAAAAAATAAGGCACCATGACCAACCAGGCTTCATCCCAGGGATACATGGATGTTTCAACATAGGTAAATCAAAAACTGTGATTTGCCATATAAACAGAAGCAAAAACAAGGACCATAAGAGATGCAGAAAAAGCATTTTACAAAATTCAGCATCCTTTCATGATAAAAACCACCAACAAACTAGGCATAGAAGGAAAATATCTCAATATTCTAAAAGCCATACAAGACAAAACCTACACCCAACATCATACCAAATTGGAAAAAGTTGAAAGCATTCCCACTTAGAACTGGAACGAGACAAGGTTGCTCACTTTTACCACTTCTATTCAACATAGTGCTGGAAGCCCTAGCCAGAGCAATCAGACAATAGAAAGAAATAAAAAGTATCCAAATCAGGAAGGAAAAGGTCAAACTGTAGCTTTTTGCTGATGATATGGTCCTGTATTTAGAAAAACCCAAAGATTCCTCCAAGACATCCCTGGAATTGGTAAGTATATTCAGCAAAGTCTCAGGTTACAATATCAATGTATATAAATTTGTAGCATTGCTTCACCAATAACGGTGAAACTGAGAGTAAAACCAAAGCCTCAATATCATTCACAAAAGCTGCAAAGAAAATAATATAAACACATGCAAAAAGTGCCTAAGTTAGGCATATACTTAAACAAAGAGGTGAAATACTTCTGCAAAACACCCAGAAAGAAATCACAGATGACACAAATGGAAAAACATACCACGCCCATGAATCAGTACGATCAACATTGTTAAAATGTCCATACTACCCAAAGTAATTCCCAGATTCAATGTAATCTCCATCAAAACATCCACGTCATAACATCATAGTTCACAGATAGAGACATAGAGAAAAAAATAATTTGATGCTTATGTGGAAGCAGAAATGAGTCCAAATAGCCAGGCAATCTTAAGCAAAAAGAACAAATCTGGAAGCATCCTATTATCAGACTTCAAACTATACGATAAGGCTATAGTAACCAAATAGCATGGTACTGGCACAAAAATAGAGACATAAACCAATGGAACAAAACAGAGAACCCAGATATGATACCATATACATATAGCCAACTAATATTTGATGAAGAAGACAATAATACATGCTGGAAAAAAGCAGCCCTATTCAATAAATGGTGCTGGAAAATCTGATAGGAATATGCATAAAATTGAAACAGGATCCATATTTCTCACCACTCATAAAAATTAACTCAAGATTTATAAAATGTAACGCATGAAAAATAAAATGCTGGAAAATAGCTTTTAGATATTGACCTAGGCAAAGAATTTACAAACCCAATAGCAATCATAATACCAATGAAAATATATAAATGGGCCTAGATTAAATTAAAAAGCTTCTGCACAGTTAAGGAGATAAACAACAGAGGAAACAGATAACAGAATGAGAAAATATTCACAACCTATACAACCAATAAATGGCTAATAACCAGAATCTACAAAGAACACAAATAAATCACAAGGAAAAAAACTTCATTAAAAAGTGGACAAAATGGGTGGTACCCCGTAGTTCAGTGAGTAGGGCGCCAGCCACGTATACCAAGGCTGGTGGGTTTAAACCCAGCCTGGGCCAGCTAAAACAACAATGAAAACTGTAACAACAACAAAAAATAGCTGGGGAGTTGTGATGGGCACCTGTAATCCCAGCTACTTGGGAAGCTGAGGCAAGAGAATTGCTTAATCCCAAGAGTCTGAGGTTGCTGTGAGCTGTGGTGCTGTGGCACTCTACCAAGGGCAACATAGTGAGACTGTCTCAAAAAAATAAAAAGAAGGACAAAAGGCAGAGATAGACAAATGGCCAATAAACATAGGAGAAATGCTCAAAGTCACTAGTTATTAGGGAAATGCAAATTAATACTACAATGAGATATCACCTTTACCCCAGTTAGAATGGCTTTTATTAAAGAGTCCCAAAACAATAGATGTTGACGTGGATACAGAGAGAAAGGAATTAGTATAACCTCTAAGGAAAACAGAGTGAAGATTCCTTAAAGAACTAAAAGTAGAACCACCATTTGATCCAGCAATCCCACTACTGGGTATTTACCTCAAGCAAAGAAGTCATTTTATCAAAAAGTCCTCTACATTGGAATATTTATTATAGCACAATTCACAGTTGCAAAGATATGTAATTAATCCATCAATTCATTGGTGGATTAACAAAATGCAGCATATACATACTATAGAATGCTACTCAGCCACAAAGAAGGATGTCTCAATGCTTTTTGCAACCATTGGGTTGGAAATGGGGACTGTTATACTGAGTGAAGTACCTAAACAATGGGAAAATGAGCACCATATGTACTGGCTATTAAACTGGAACTAACTGATGAGCACACATGTGTACGTAGGGAAGTAAAACTTAGTGGCAATCAAACAGAGGGAAAGGGGATGACATACCTAATGGGTATGATGAACCGTATCTGGATGATGGGAATACTCACAACGCTGACTTAAGCATAACAAAATCAACTAGCGCAACCCAAAATGTTTGTACCTTGGAATATTTTGAAATAAAAAAAAGAAAAGAGAAATGGGGATAAACCCAATATAAATTTCATAAATATAAAAGGATCGTGCAATTAATTTTTAGAATTATTTCCAATACTGTCTTGTGTCATCTCAATTTGAACATTCCTTGATAATCTTTAACTATTGAGGGGAAAACACACAGCATAGGTCCTATCCAAAACTGCATTTCATCTAAAAATTCAAATTAGATATTTGTTAGTCAATTAGGTCAACTGGCCAAACAACTAACAGGATGAGGTCAAAAGATAGTATAAGTGTAAGACTATAGAGAAAATTTTCTGAGTTTTTATCTGCTCCTTTGAAAAACAGTGGAGGATTTTTTTTCTTTACTATCTTTCTTCTAAATGGTACCATTTCTTCCTTGCCATTTACCAAAAAAAAGAAGAAAAGTCAGTCACGGGAACTTACTTTCTGTACATATTTGTGCTACCTGAGCAGTCCCATTAGGAATGGCCATCAGTTGCCAGTCTCAGCCTTATTTCTGCAAGGCTTCCACAAACCCTGTCTCATTGGTCAGTCTTTAAAAAATGGCACAGCTGCGAAACAATGTCGGTTAGGAATCAGCCCTAATTTTCCCTGTCAACAGCCTTGTTCAACTTCCCAGATATTCCTACTTGTTGCCAAGTCCATTTTGTAAATGAAATCTGTCTTTTGAAAATCACCATATGAATATGTCAACAGGTCATGAAATATTTTCATTACAAATCTTAAAGAAAAACTTAGCTCTAAAGAAACAGTTCGGAAAATGTCTATTTCATTAAGCGCAAGTGTGAAATCTTGATAGAAAACATTTATTTTGGCAACTTTCTATTCTGTTGGTGGCCCCAAAGTATCCTGACCAGATTATCTTTGTGGGAGGTGAAACTGGGGGATTCTGAAGCAAATGAAAAATTCCTTACCAGAAGATTTCTGGACCACTGAGTATTGGGAAAATCAGAAGTGCAAATGCCAGGCCTAAGAGCTTATTCTAAAAGCTTCTGTGTCATTAGAGTAATTTCTCAATTATCCACATTAAGAAAAAAGAAGTAGTGGCATGGACCAAAGTCAGCAGATAATCCCTCAGATACTCCTGTTTGACTCTGGAACAAATGCACGCATGTGTGCACACACATTTCCCTCACTTATCTCTGTTGCTGAAGTCATTCTCTCTGCCTTGGGAAGACCTGCCACCATCTTCTGCTCAAACAAGGTCTATTCATCCTTAGGACCCAATACAGGTGTCACTTCCCTCCCTACGGAGATAGTCTGTCTTTTCTGTGCTCTCACAGCCTTGGGTGGTTACATGTCTTACTGCATTTTGTCATGTTGAGCTGTAATTGTCTTTTTATAAGTCTGTCTTCTCCAACTACCTTGGGAGATCCCTGGAGGTGAATGCAATGTCTTCTTCACTTTACGGTCCCCAGAGCCAAGACACAAAGCATAGACAATGTCCACTAAACACTTTTTGAGTGATTTTTTTTCAGGTAATCTCATCCTGTTTAGAGAAGAAGCATCCCAGAAATACCTACGGATGAATAAATATATCAGATGAAATATCAAATTTGGATTGTAAACCTCATATCATTACCAAAGAATTCAATCAGGAGAGTTCATGAGATCCCTTAAAATAAAGAGCTTGTCTTGGACCTCTGTGATTTCCTTCTGGGCTCCTCAGCACTTCCTGTTCACTGTTCTGTTATTTCTCATTTTAGTAGCAAGAACTGCCCCTTTACACAATGAATGGGACCATTCCTTCATAATGATGATGGCCCTTTACTTTTCTATAGCACATGTGTATACCAATTACTCTTAGCCACACTGCTCTGAAAATTTGTGCCAGCTATACTCATGTGCAAACGAAAAAACAGACTCAAGAAGCTTAAGTGACTTGGACAAGGTTACACTAAAAAAATGACAAAACTGGGATGAGGACCCAAAGCTCTTCAACTCTTAGTGTCTTCAGTGCCATCTGATAATGTGATAGCTGATTCTCCATGGTAGGATTTCACAGAGAAAACCTCAGGATGAAGAAAGTGATATGGCACTTTTAAAGATTTGAGAGAGTCACAACCAGAGGCCAGCTTAGTGTTCAAGGATCCATATAGGCTTATTAATTCAAATGCTTGCCTACTTGACTATTTAATCAAATATGAGTCATCACTTCAGCATGTTCTTTTCCAAAAGATCAATATAACACTAACAAAAATAAGATAAACGTTACAGCAGAAATCATTTTTAAAATGCAAAACAGTGCCAGTGATAATAAAAAAGAACAAACAAAAAACAGTATAATGGGGATACTAGTTGACATCTAATTTATATGCACTACCAGGCTGATCTGATATTAGCTGTGGACAGACACAGTGCCACCTACTTAACAAGAAAGTCTCTCAGTTGGACAGAAAAATGTAATGGAAAAGGCCACATCGGACAGGCCCTGGAAGGATGGGTCAGAGGGAGAAGTGCTACGAGGAGGACTCAGATGTGCACGAGCACAGGAAAAGAAGGGGCTCCTGGTCCCTTCTACGCAACAGCAAGATACACCATCTTTTCACTCCAGGAAGAGGAAGGAGACAAGGAGGGATAAACCTGTAAAGGGTCTTAAATGTCAAGCTGGAGTGAAGCGGGAGTAGGATTTATTTCACAAGTTATTTCTTATTGTGTTGAAAGACATATAACATAAAATTTACCATGTTAGACATGCTTAAGCATACAGTTCTCTGGCATTAACCCCATTCATACTTAATGTTGTACAGTCATTACCGCCATCCATTTCTAGAAAGTCTTCATCATCCCCATCTGAATCTCTGTATCCATTAAATACTAACTCCTTATTGCCCCTTTCCCCCCAGACTCTGAAACCCCCATGTCTATGATTTGACTACTATGTACCTCATATAACTGGAAACATATACTATTTGTCCTTTGGTGACTGGCTTATTTCACTTTTAATGTCCATGTTGTGGCATGAGTCAGAATTTCCTTTTCAAGGCTGGACAATTTTCCATTGCACGCATATATCACATTTTGATTATTCATTGATCTGTTGATGGACACTTGGTTGCTTTCACTTTTTGGCTATTGCAAATAATGCTAAGTGAACATGGGTGTACAAATCTCTGTTTTCTATTCTTGTGAAATGCTTGGGTGTACAATCTCTGGATTGTATGGTAATGCTATATTAATTTTGTGAGGAACCACCAGACTGTTTTCCAAGGCAGCAGAAATATTTAACACTCCCACCAACCGTGCACAAGGAGTCCAATTTCTCATATCTTCACACTTGTTATTTTTTTTATTATAATAAGCTTCCTAATGGGTATGTGAAGAAATAATTTTTAGTTACCAACTATTTAAGCCGAAGATGAAAATGTTAACAATGTTACAAAACTGTAAAAAGTTCTTAATTGAGAAAAAGGAAAAAAAGTTCTTAATTGTATTTTACCAACATTTATTTCTATAGGCTAATTTTAAAATTTGATCTATTTATTTTTATTAACTGTATTATAGTGGTAAGAACACTGACCATGCAATCTATGCTTTTAACAGATTTTTACGTGTACAATATAAGATTAACAAGAGGCACAATGTTAACGTACAGCAGATCTCTAGAATTTATCGTGTATAACTGAAGTTTTATACCCTTTGATAAACAATTCTCCAATTCCTCTTCTCCCCAGCCCCCAGCACCACCATTCTACCACCTGCTTCTATGACTTTCATATAAGTGGTATCATCATGCACATTTGTCTTTCTGTGACTTATTTCATATCCTCATGTTCTTAAGGTCACCCATGTTGCTACATATTGCAGGATATCTTTCTTTTTTAAGATTGAAAATTATTCTACTGTGTGTGTGTGTGTATATATATATATACACACACTACATTTTCTTCATCTGTTTATTTGTCAGTGGTCATTTAGGTTGTTTTTACATCTTGGCTATTATGAAGAAGGCTTCATTGAACATGAGTGCTAATATCTGTTTGAGATTCTGACTTTCTCTCAGATAAATACCCACAAGTGGGATTTCTGGATCATACAGTATTGCTATGCTTAGCTTTTTGAGGAACCATCCCTCTGTTCCCTACAGTGACTGTACCATTTTGCATTCCCACTACCACCATGCAAAGTTTCAATTTCTCTACAACATTATAGTCATTTGTGTTTTTTAACACTAGTCATGCTAACAAGTGTAAGGAGATATCTTGCTGTGGTTTTGATTTGCATTTCCCTGATTAGTGACACTGAGCATCTTCATATATCCATTGGCTATCTGAATAGACACGTCTTCAAAGAAATCCTTACACCATTTTTTAATTGGGTTATTAGTTTTCTTGCTATTGAGTTGCAGGAGTTTAACCCCTCCTCATATATATTATTTACACATCTTTTCTTCCATTCCTTAATATTCATTTTCATTCTGTGGTTGCCTTTGCAGGAGCTCTGTAGCTGGATATAGTTTGGGTTGTCTAATTTGGCTTTTGCTACCTGGGCATTTGGTGTCATAGCCATGAAGTCACTGCTAAGTCTAATGTCATGAAGTTATTCCCTTAAGTTTTCTTCTAGGATGTTTATGGTTTCAGGTCTTATGTTTATGTCTTTAATTTATTTAAAGTTAGTTTTGTGTACAGTGTAAGATATGAGTACACTTTCACTTTTTTGCACATGGATACCAGTTTTCCAACAACATTTGTTAAAGAGATTATCCTTTCCTGTTGTATATTTTTGGTACTCTTGCCAAATATTCATTGACCATATATGCGTAGACTTATTTCTGGGCTCTCCATTCTGTTCCATTGGTCTTTATGTCTATCATTATGCCAGTACTATTTTATTTACTGTAGCTTTGTAATATATTTTTAAATCAAGAAGTGCAATGCCTCAGGGGATAACTGTTTTATGCAAGTAAAAGAGCCTAAAGATATTAGAGTGAATGGACTTTTACTTCAGTGAAGCCACCAGATAGGGCCAGCGACCTTCTATTTATCCTGAAGGACAAGTGGCCAACACTAATTGTACGCACACAACTTCTCATTGCAAAAGCCTAAGCATTTAGTAGTTGAGGTACAACACTGACATGAAGTGCTTTGTTTTGTTTGCTTGAAAGTAAAATAGATTGTCTTTCTGTTTCTTTTTACAAAAAGATCAGAAAATATTTTCAAGAAAATATACTTCATTATCTACGAACTTACCCATCCAAAATAGCCACTGTTAACCTGCTCTATAACTTCCTATATCCTAAACTCAAATACATCTATTAGTAGAAACCTTTAAAATTTCTATCATAAAATGTGAGTCTGAAATTGCCTGGCCACATGGCTCAACATCTATTAATAAAGAAGTATGTTTTATGAAGAGATATATAAAAAATTTTAAATTTTATGAGAATTCAGGCTGATTTGTAGAACTTACCACTTTCATATTATTCTACTTTAAGTGACCCAGGAGAATTCTTCATTAAAAACTAGCCAAACACTTGGATTTTCCAATCTATAATTCATTAATTTGAGATTTATCCATACATAAAACTTAATTATTTTTAAAATGCAAAGTTTATTTGCCTTCATGAAATATACTTATTGCTATAAATACATTTTGCTAAAAGTTTCTAGAAGACAGTGCTTTGAGATGAAATTAAGCATAAAAAACTTCTGGCTGCAAGTGTTTTCTTCAGTTTTTTTTTGGGGGGGGAGGTAAATAACATTATGACTCAAATTAACTGTGCTATGGGATAAAAGAGTATAATAAAAGCTAACACAATAAAGTGGCTATCTAACCCAAGTCAGGCAAAGCAAAAATTAAACATCTAATAACAAAATCAATTCTGCCACATGAGAATTCTGACTGGGAGACGACTTTACAAAAACAGAGTTGATTAAAGAGCAATATAATAGGCCAGTGTTCAAGTTCTCTTAAAATTACAAGCAATCAGCAATTGCTAAGTCATCAAAATCTTAAGTCCTGAATACAGAAAACTTTTTTAAAATTAGGAATATTCACCATTTTCAAAGCACAAATAAGTAGGAAGTAAATGATAAGTATGCACAATCATAACAGAGTGGATTTGACACCTGAAACCAAGAAGGAAGAGAGTGGGAAAGGAGTTAGAGACAAAAATTTACCTGTGGGGTACAATGTACACTCCTCTCATAATAGGTACACTAAAAGCCTGACGTCAGCATTATACCCTTCATCCGGGTATCAGAATCATTTGTACCCCCTTCATATTTTGAAATGAAAATCACTTGAAACACAAAATTACAAACTTAATCCTTAGGAAAAATGGAAACATGACTTAGTCATCCCTCTTTAAAGGCCAATGCTCAACTTTTTGCTGATATCTACAATAACCATCCTTGTATAAAATCATTTAAAAGCTTTCTAAAGAACACACAAATCAATTAGCCAAAGCAACCTAGTTACCAATCACTTAAGATAGCATTTAGTACGCTGTTGTCTCAAAATGTCCAGTACAAGTTCTTATCTTGCTGCTTAACATCCCTTTTACTTTTATGGCAATAAATCAGAGGGAGAAGAATGCAGTTATCATAGTCATGGAATTTAGGGAAGCAGCATGAGGGAGATACTGATCTAACTTGTGAGAAGATTTAGGATTATATAATGGTTCTTTAAGAAATTGATTTGGGCCGTTTATTTTGCATTTTTTACTCATTATAAATTTCCAAGCACAGGAAATGGAACTCAAGTCATTCTGTTTTATTAAAGGTTAATCTTGTATTCTTGACAGAAACTGGCAAATGCCTGATGGCTTCGTCCTCTGTTTGATGATCCCTATCTTAGGGGCAGTCTGCTCTTCCTTCAGTCTGGACTTCAGCTTGAGCCTGCTTCCCTCTGCAGTAAAGATAGCCTCTGAGAGTCAACTCCATGGAGATGAAAAATGGGCATGTCTGAAAGCAGAATTTCTGATTTTTTTTTTTTTTTTTTTGAGACAGAGCCTCAAACTACCGCCCTGGGTAGAGTGCTATGGCATCACAGCTCACAGCAACCTCCAACTCCCAGGCCCAAGTGATTCTTCTGCCTCAGCCTTCTAAGTAGCTGGGACTACAGGCACCTACCACAATGCCTGGCCGTTTTTTGGTTATAGCTGTCATTGTTTGGCAGGCCCGGCTAGATTCGAACCCGCCAGCTCCCATGTATGTGGCTGGCACTCTAGCCGCTTGAGTTACAGGTACCACCCCTGATTTTTCTTAAACGATTGCTCTTCTGATATTCTTTCTCCTTTTTTGGTAAATGCCAGTCCTTTAGCTACTGATGGAAAAAGCTCCAGAATCCTTCTTGACCCTCAGACCTCACACCCAATCTGACCGCAGCTCCCATTCATCCTGCCTTCAAATGTGTCTTGCAACATGACTGCTCTTCTGCTCTGGTCTGACCCACTGTTATCTCTTACAGCAGTAGACAGAAAGCTGCCTAAGTGCTGTCCCTGGTCCTATCCTTGTTCCTGCTATGGCCATTTCTCCATTAGGAGGCCAGAGCGAGCCCTGCGGAGGCCAACCAGCCAGGTAACATGCTGCACCAGGCACCCCACAGCATGCTTTACCTACTTTAGGTCCTTTCATCTGCACAACTCCCTGAAGAAAGTGCTCTAACCTTCTTCAAAGGAGGCAAAGCTGGGATTCCAGCCAGGCAGTCCAAGCATTAGTGCCTCTGTCACTTCCAGGGGACTCCTGCCAGACACAGTAAAACCAGGGTCCATAGGACCCTACACAATCTAGCCCTCTCTCAGCACGTCACCTCTTAATTTCCTCCCTCACTCCACTCCCATCTCATTACCTCCTTGCTCTTTGTCACAGAAGCATGTTCCTGACTCAGCCTTAATGCTCTTCCTCCAGATACACCCATGGTTTGCTCAAATGCCACACTATTAGTAAAGTCTTACCCAATTGCCCTATTGGGTTCCTCTTCTCACTTCCCTCCCTACCCCTGTTGCAAGCTTTACTTCTATCCCAGCACTTACCAATGCCTGACAAGACGCATCTGTCTCACCCCACTAGATATAAACTGCATGACGGTAAGGACTTTGCTTTACTCACTCTTGTGTCTCCGGCCCCCAGAATGTGCTTGGCACTTGGATGGATGAAAGGCAGGCAGGCAGGCAGGGGGAGGAGGAAGCTGGAGCTGTATGTTGTGATCGGTCAGTTTTCTTCCCAGCATCGGAGGTGACTATGGACTGAACGCTAATAAGAGGCTAGGAGGATTCCACCACCACCTCTTGATCTGACTTCAGACAAGGAACAGGCCGCACTCTGGTAATCTTTATGGGAAACAGAAGTCCCAGAGAAGAGGCTGGGGTTTTAGAGTTGGAGCTCACTTTGTGGTGAGTAGAGAAGTGAGTAGCTTATTTACAACAGGAAACAGGAGGAAGGAGGAGAGTCTTTGTGGAAATCAGAAGCAAGTATTCTTCTTTGGTGAATATTTCATATTCTAATTGGCCTACTTTCATTTTCAGAACACTGTACTTCACCTTTACTCACTCTCATCCAGAATGCTCTGAGCACAGAGAATGCAGAACAACTGTCTTGGTCTAGGTCTACAGAAATGAGAACTTGGGCAAAGGGTTTTTTAAGGTAGTAAGCCCTAGAAAGAAGGAATAAATAACTTAATTTTTAGGGCCAGAGCAAGAATGTTGTATTTGGCGTGGGCAGTATAAACTACCTTAACGACAAAAATAAGATTTGCAAGTTATGTGGAATATCCAGTAACATTGTTTAAATCAAATGTCTTATGGACAAGGTTATTCACACAATTCTGAAGAGCAGGCACAAAACAGCAAACTGTTCCTCATAAAGAGCCCCAGTTGCACCAGGTTTAGAATTGGAATTCCAGATGACTGCAAGTCTGTCTTTCATATAACTCTTAAGTGCTCTGAGATTTTCAGAGCTTTACACAAGCAAAGGTTTAAGCCCGCAATTACCTACAGCATTTGAACCAAGCCAAAGGCTAACTATCAACATTAAAACCAGGCATAAATTTTTCCTGGGTGATGTATGCCATAGTCAATCACATGGGCATTTTTATCCAGAAAAGCTGAGTCTCACTGGCAATGAAAGATTTCCTAACATGATAACTTCTTCAATGACTTGAGCCCATTTTGGATGACTATCTCCAGATAGCATTTCAATGTTACAGAGCTCTAACCCTGAGACCTGAAGTCATCATCCAAGACAAACCTGCATTCAAAGCCCCTAATCCCTGTACTTACCACTGTCTTTCTGACTCTCACAGGTTTCTCAGCCTATCACTATTTCAATGGCCTCAAATATTATTACCCTGAGTAGTAGGCACACTTAAAAACACAGAGGCTCGTGTTTGGTACCAAATCCTCAAAATAAAAAGCCCTTTTGTTTGTCTCAAGTCTTAAATTCTACATGTTGCTCTATAACACTACTGCAATAACAATATCCTTTAAATTTCTCTATTAATTCAATTCTTATTGAATAATATTCGGCATAGTAGTTTATTCTATTACACATCCAACTTCGTGTCAATATCAGTTGTGACATAGTACTTTCATTTACAATTGGTCACGTTGGTTTTTCACTTCTAATTATGGTTTTTCTACTCTCCTTATCATAATTTCCTCATGTTGTCTGGTAGATATGTTTAGGGGATGGGGCCAGAGACTTTCCTTGGGCCCTTAACTTTGTTCTCTAACTTGTTCTTTCTTTTTTTTTTTTTATTTCTAATAGCATAACTATGTACATTAATGCAATCATGGGGTACAGTGTGCTGTTTTCATATACATTTTGAAATACTCTCATCAAACTGGTTAACATAACCTTCATGTCATTCTCTTAGTCATTAAGTTGAGACATTCATACTCTGCTTTTAGAAAGATCCACTTGTATCCTTGTAAGATAAACCATATAGGTGACCCCACCAATAACTTGTTCTTTCCTATCTCTGCCTGCCTCTTCCCTGTTTCAGCTTATCCTTCTTCTGCAGGCTCCTTCATAGGAGCCAGCAGAGAGACCCTGGAGGAACCAGCCCAATATCTGCTTCAGCCTACAGCTGGAGACCATCTAGATAGGGCTGGTGGTACAGGGATTCATGGACAGTGTTGGGGGTGATCTGGTTTGGGGAGGCTTGAATGGCGGGCAAGTGAACAATGTCTCGCTTATGACGTACCTTAAGGTGTCCTTAAGAAGCTAAAAATGGTGGTTCAATCTAGGCAAATGGAAATAACCAAAATGCAAACATTCACCTTAGTTGACATTTTCTACTCCTTCAAAACTTAGTATGGGCACATGTTTGGTTTCACATTTCTTATCCACTCTATGTTATTTGTCAAAATAAATTTGTCTCTGTACCTTTATATAAACCTGCAAACTAAAAAATGTGAATTAAATTTTCAACATGAAAAATAACTGTAGTTGCAATGAATTTATTCACATTTTGGTTTAGTCAAAAAGATTATTTCAACAGAATATATTCAAAAAGGGCATTTAATACCATAAGAAAATGAAAATAGTTTAATACATAGTAAGCTACCAGCTCAGAAATCTTTATCGTATAACAAAGACTTTATGAATCTTGTACTCACAACAAGAGTCGATGTAAAGAGATTATCCAAAGTTTATCCATAAGCATATACCCACATATTCACAGATATATAGCTTTTCTTTATCATGTTAGAACAACTGTTAAAGACAATGCAGATACCACTTACATATTCTTGTATGATAATCTTTAAAAAAAAGTAAATTATCAAAATTACATCAAAATATAAATATACAAAAATCAAGGATTCTATTCTTTGACTTGGAAGGAGGTAGGAACAAGGTGAGAAAACAAGTCATTTTCACATTTAAAAATTCCATTCCTAATTTTAATTTCTTCAAGATAAAGCTTGACCAAATGACATTCGCTGGATATATAGAAATATGCAAAAATGTGTCATTCAGCTATGCTGCTTTTAAAGAGCTTTGCCCTGATCTACTTGCACACAATTTTCCTGAAGACTTGTTAAATGTTTAATAGGACTAGTGAGTATTCTTGTGTACAAGGTCAGCTGTAGGATGATTAACTGTTCTTGGAGATTGGGAATGCTTTATAAAGTGAGAGTAATATAAAGCAGAAAAAAAGATGGAAAGGAATTATTTGTATTGCAAGGTTGAAAAAAAGATACTCTTTCACAATAAGGCATTAATAAATGTGAAAAAATAGCAATAAATATATTTTGGGACATCTACCCCTAAGCACTGGACTGGATAGCTTCTCCTCAATAGTAGTTAGAACTAAAAGAGCAGTTTTCTACTCTGAGATCATTTTTTCTACTGAGATTAATTCTCATAGATTAAACTTCTTCCCAATGTCCTCCACCACTCAGTTGCAAGCCTTAAGATACTAAGAAGCTGTGCGATTTTTTTTCTTTCTTCTTCCAAAATAGTGATCCGTTCAAGACACCAAATTGTCTCTCCGAGGAAGGTAACACA
This sequence comes from Galagoides demidoff, assembly GCA_963574575.1. Lineage (NCBI taxonomy): Eukaryota > Metazoa > Chordata > Mammalia > Primates > Galagidae > Galagoides > Galagoides demidoff. Next base: position 50,749 of record CAUYQV010118970.1, read on the forward strand.
GTTTTTTCAGCTTAGATGTTGGCATTGTGTAACTAGATAAATAATTAACATTTAAAAACTGACTTCTGAATGTATAAAATATTAATAAATATTTCAGACTCCAGCTAAAAATAGTTTAGGATTAACATTATCATAGTAAGAGAGAGAATTACAAATACAAGCTTTACAAGCCTGGACGGGCACGTCCTGAGTGAAGAGGACACAACTTAGAACCAGATCATCTACATTCAAGTCTAATTCTACTATTTGGGAAAAATCACTAAATGCTTTGGGGCTCAGTTTCTTAAAGAGTGTTTCTAAAATGATGACTTGACCTGATTATGAACATGCTCTATAAACTGCTCTTTCAAAGGAGGGCTTTGGCATTCAGGGTTAAGTGACTTATCCCATATCTCAGATTTGGTTGTTTCTAGACACAGCATAATGTGTTGTGATCTGTTTCCTGGAAGTTGCTCTTTTTTTTTTTTTATTTTTATTGCAATGTACTTTTCTTTCTGGAATGGTATACCCATCCTCAGAAAAGGGCCTATGATCACAATTCATACTGCGTAATCACGTCTCAAAATTTTGTTCCAAAGGCCCTTTGTATGTTTCCTCCTAGCTCACCCTTTCCCATTTTGCACCACCCTTGCCCTTCTGTCTTACAAAATCACTGCTTCCCTGAGCCGCACACCATCCAAATACTCTCCCCTCGGCTTTGTAGCTCTTTGGTGTTTCTACCAACTATGTGCTCACTCCTCATTCACTCAGGACTTCTGAAGCTTCTGGTTCAGCCTTCTGCTTCATTTCCAGCCCCATCAGCAAAGGAACCATCCACCACGGGATAGTTACCATCTCTGTTACCTTTCCTTCCATCCCTCCTCTGCTCACAGTTAGACCCTTGTCATCAAAAAACTATTTAAAGGGGTTAAGAGAATATTAAATTAAAGGGGTCAAAAGCATATATGATGAAAAATGTTTGACTTGAGGTACCAGGGCATGATGGAAATGAAATTTCAATGTAAAGTATTAACCAGAATGCAAATCTTCAAAGAAAAGGGTGAAAGTGATTTTGTGGCATTTAAAATCCTTCATCTATGAGGATGGTAGTAAAAATCTGAGATTATACTTTGAGAATAAGAATTTGTTTGATGAGAACTACAAGAATGCCATGTGCTGCATCCCTTCCACCAAACAAACAGATATCTGTGGACACCTGTCCCTCAAATCAAGCCTAGAGAGGGCTGGGCCTCCGGGACCACAGCATGCCTGTGTGTGAGGGCTCTGCAGACACAGGTTCTGACTCGGGCCTACCAAGCCTTAAGGACATGAGAGACAAGCTAATTAACTGCCTTGATATGGGAGCCAAGGAGAGGTGGCTGCATGGAGTCCAATACCCTGCAATTTGTAAGAGCAAAGGGAGCATGACTATTTCTGAAAGCCAGAGATGGGCCACATGGAACAGCCTGCCTGGCACCATTTTTGTGTGTGTTTGTTTTTGCTTGTAGCTGTATAAGCCAATGGAAAGATAATGGGTTCACATTGAGAGGCTGTGTGGGCTGCACTCAGAGCTGACAGGGGTGTCATAGTGGAGCAGCAACTATGCCCACATCATGGAAATGCAACGTGAGGGGCTTAGATGGGAAATCCAGCAATACCCAAAATATACGTGAGAAAAAAATGACACTGCTTTAAATACACACCAGGATTTAAAAAAAAAAATTATCTACCTTACAAGTCTATCTGTTGAGCAGAAATGGTCTGTGCTCTTTCCTCACTTGTCTCCCTGAGCACCAGCCCAGGATGAACCTGACATTCAGAGTCAGCAAAAGCCTGGCTGAGAATGGGAACAGAGGAGCTGATGGTGGGGGAAAGAAGGTTCACCCTTCAGTGAAGACTGACATACTGATGACATGTACAATTCCACACTCGTATTTCCGAGACTAGCTATTTTTCGGCTTACTGTAACTGGAGGATCATCTATTTCCTAAGAAGCATATGGCCGTCCAGTTTCCTACCTGTAGCAAAGGGAGAGTGTTCTCTACTGCATCTCTGTAAGAGAGACAGTGGGAGAAAACCCTTCTGTCTTCTCATTCTACATCATGAGTCGTGTTTATGGAAGCACTGGTTACACTGCTTTCGCTCAAACTCCATCCATGCTCGCAAGCCCAGCAGGGCTGTTACTTTCCCGTCCCCGGCCGGCTTGTTTTCTCACTCTTCTCCAACATGACTTTTCTGTCTTTGCTCCCAGTTCAATCTCCTCCCCCCACGTCTTCCCGCTGCCACCTCACTTCTAGATGGACGAATATATCTCGTACTTCACTGAGACCGTCTTGGGCCCTAATTTACTACTTTTGTAGCTATTTTTCCATTCCTTGCCATTTGTTCACAATGCAGCGTCTCCTGTGAGTAGCATTTATCTGACGTCTGCCCTTCTCCACCTCCCACGTACTCCTCAACTGCCGTGCGGTGGCTCTGACCACCACTCCTTTCTTTGACATTGCTCAGTAAGGTCATCCATGATTTTATTCTCTTCAAATAAATCACAGGACATATTTTCCCGATATTACACATGGTTCTTTCTCTAATCTCTGGGTGTCCACAATATCATTCTGACCTAGCTTACACCCCTACTTTCTGGCTGCTGCTTCTCAGTCTCCTTTCCCACCCGACTCCCCCCCTTCTAACGCGACTCTCCACGTGGGAGAGGTCGGGGCTTGTCTCTGCTTCTCTGTCCTCTGCCCACTTTTTCTCTCCATGTGAAATATGCCTTTCCATGCCTTTAAATGCCATTTGTATATTGACAACTACCACATTTATACTTCCAGCCCGAATTTCTCCTGGGAAATTCAGGCTTTTCTATCCAACCACTCACTTTATGTACCTCCATTTGTGTATTTCTCAGGCAGGCGAAATTCCACTTGTCCAAAATAGACCACTCACTTTCCACCCTCCTCCTCTTCCCAGACTGTTTCTCTTTCACTCTTTCCATCTTAATAAATGTCACCACCATTTAAAAAAAACTGGGAGTCATGTTGTATCCCTCCTTTTTCCTCATCTCCCACAGCCAATGACGTAGATTATAATTCGAAGTATATCCTGAAGTGGTCCCTTTCTCTCCATCTCTGCTGGCTTATGTGGCTCAGCTCATCCGGACTAGCACAAAAGCCTCCTTAACACCCCCCAGTTTTCCTCCTCTACACTTCATCGAAAGTGATTTTCCAGTGAGGTACCAGTGGATGTATCAACCTGAAACCCTCTCCATACCCATAAAGTCCCTCAACACACCCCACAAAATTCCATCTCCCAGCCATTAACTGCAGCTCCCTGCTGACATGGTGTCACCACCCTGGCCAACCTTAGTCACACCTGTACACGCCTCTAAGAGACCTTTAAATCTCTCTCTGCCTGGAACATGCTCTAAGCACCCAGATCAAATACAGGATCTTTTTCTTTTATCTTTCTCAAGACTCAGCTCCTTAATGCTCAGCTCCGCAGAGAGGCCTTTCCCCTCCATCCGTCAGGGATCTATTCTTGTTACTAACCCCTCATCAGTTCTGTTATAACCACGTATGATGACACGTGTATTTGTTTACTTCTTTCTCTACAGTTTTAAGCTCCTTAAGCATAAGAACAATGTCGGTGTTGTTCACCTGTGCCCCCCTCCCAAGGGGACTCAGTAATAAGCACAGAAGAATTCATTAATCCGGTAGCACAGCAACATGGTCATGACCTAAATTTCATAAAATGTTTCAGGTATTACCAGGCACGGTGGCTCAGGCCTATAATCATAGCACTCTGGGAGGCTGAGGAGGGTAAAATGCTTGAGCTCATGAGTTCAAGTCCAGCCTGAGAAACAGCAAGACTCTGCCTCTAAAACTATCTGAGCATTGTGGTGAGTGCCTGGAGTCCCTTCTACTCCAGAGGCTGAGACAAGAGGATCACTTGAGCCCAAGAGTTTGAGGTTGCTGTGAGCTGTGATGCCATGGCACTCTACTGAGGGTGACACAATGAGATTACCTCCCTCCTAAAAAAAAAGAATTTCAGGACTCAGCTATCTGTACAAAAGAGGGGAATAAAATAAAAGGCCCAGTCACAGGAACAGACCTTTGTTTCCCAGAACCTGAGGAAGTCACAATTGTTCATCCCCACATTGTCAAAGAGGAAGCTAATAAAGAGAAGAAAGAATATCCTTATTCTTGAGTCAGGGATTGGAATTGAGGTAATATTTTTCCTGTCATGCAACATTTTAGGTGCTTATTCCTTAGGTGAGTGCCTTTTTGGCATACAGACTATACTACTGCCTTTGTTTTTTTATTTTTTTATTTTTATTTTTATATATTAAATCATAGCACTGTACATTAATACTATCCCTGGGTACAGTGTACTGTTTTCTGTATACAACTTGAAATACTTTCATCCAACTGGTAAACCTAGCCTTCATGTCTTTTTCTTACTGTGTGAAGACATTTATATTCTACATTTAGAGAGATTCACATGTACCCTTACAGGATGAACCATAGGCGTGATCCCGCCAATCAGCCTCCCTCCACCCATCCTCCCCTTCCCCCTCCCCTCCCCTCCCCTCCCTTTCCCCTCTCCCCATATTCCTGGGCTAAAATTTTGGAAAGTCATCTGGAACACACTTAGAGAGCTAAAAATAGACCTGCCATTCGACCCTACAATTCCATTATTAGGTATATATCCAGAAGATAAAAAATCACATTTCAATAAAGATGTTTGTATCAGAATGTTTATTGCAGCC